>VDFB02328190.1:82053-95756 GCA_007258455.2 Sequoia sempervirens | reverse complement strand
TTGTTAGATTTTTGATTCTATGACTTTTTCAGAAAAACCCCTAAAAATAGGGGCAACAAGTTTGTTGTTTCTGCAAAATTTGAAGAGATGGGTTTTGCTGGAAAATTGTGTTGATCATACCCAGTTGGCCAGATCTGTGATAGCCTGCTGTTTTCTGTGACATGCAAGAAGTTTAAGACAAAAGAGAGGAAGAAGACAAGAGGAAGATTGGAAATTATTTGTTGCCTTCTTGTAAAAATCTGCCTCTGGATGTGACCTCTAAAAAAATATCCTTTTGTGCTGCTGATCTTCAAAAAATAATGAAGAATGGTCAAAACCCTCTGTCAGATCTTGAAAAGATGTCTTGGAGAGCAAATGACTATTCTTGAGCTCCAACTTGCAAAGACAAACAATGAATAATGACGTCCAAGCTTGATACATAGTGATTGATGCTTGAATGCATCAAGTATGGGCACCAACTCATGATTGAGGAGTGATTTGGCTTGATCTGGAGTTCTAAAAACTGATTTCCATTGATTGTGGGATGTTTTGGCCAAGTTTGCCTCCAAAATCTCTAACTCAAGTCAACATATCTTGCTTTGACCTTTTAGGCGTCCTCCTTGAGTGTTGAACACTTTTTTCATCATTTTCCAGGCTGAAGTGCCTTTGTTTGATCCTTGCTCTTGGTTGTTCAGTTGATCCTTAGCAGCTGCTGACGGATCTGTTGTTGAGATGGAACCATCCTAAAGAGGTATGCCTAGGAGCTATGAAGTCAGAAACTTGAGTTTGAGGCTCCAGATTCAAGGGCGTCTTTCTTCAGTAGGGGCGCTTTTCGCTCTGACTTAGTTAATTTTTCATGACTGTTCTTTGTTTTCACCATTTAGACCCTCCGTGCTTCGATTTGATATCACCATTGACTGACGAGTCTGATGATCTTGCTTGACGATGCGTTGGATAACCAGTTCATTCCTGGAAAGGATGATTGGTTCCACAACTCTTGAAAGTCAGTTTCAGTCCTTCAAAAGCATGGGTGCCTTTGACTTTTGCCTTGTTATTTTTCATGTTGTAAACTGCCTCAGTTTGATCTCTGTCATTAGATGTAAGAACTCTTCTTCTTCCAACTTCTGAAACTTTTGTTTTGTTTTTTTTTTGTGTTTTGCAATTTTTTTGTATTTTCAAGGGTTTTATGCTTTTTTGGGTTTTTTTGCAAATAATGATGCTAAATATAAGAAATTGAATGAAAGGAATACAATAAACTAGAAGGAATTGCAGTTCTTCAACTATTCAATTTATTGATCAATTCCACAGAGAGACTAAATACAAAGCATACCCGGAAAATGAAGAATTACAATGGCTGCCATTAATTTGCTGCTAAAAAGCACATCATGAAAAGGTTTGATTCTCTTGAAATAATGAGTATATGCCTGAAATATTGATGCAGCTGTCTTCTACTATGCAAGGCGCCTCTCCTCAATTTTTACTTGAATTTTTAATGCCCTTCACAATTGAAATCGCCCCTCTTATCAAGCCGCCCCCTTGCTGCTGAAAATGGCTGCTAAAAAGCAAGCCATACCTCCTTGAATATTGTACCAGCAATCACCACAATCTTCTGAATAGACACTGCTCGAAATTCTGAATTCACTGAATGATAATTGCACTCAAATCTGCTGATTTCTTTCATTGTTTTGCTCAAATAGAACTTCTGTCTGAAGCTCTCCAGAATGCCAGCTTCAATGGATATTTCACCACTGCAGAATGGCCGCAACACTGAAGAATGTATCGTTCTCCAATGGCTCGAAGAATGAAACCCTTGGCTCCCTTCTCACAGACAATTTTCATGAAATCAAATGCTCAAAGAATGAAGTCAATTTCTTCTTGGCATTATTTATAAATCCCCAAAGGGGTCGACCCATCAAAAAGCACATTAAATGTTCTTTAAAATAAATGTTACAACATTGCATTTAATGTTTAATAATTACACCTTGGTCTAGGCGCCACATTTAATTAAAATATGACCCTTCTTTAATGATGAACTTGACCCTCAATTATAAAGTTGAATTATAACTTTATAATATTTCCTTTTAATGTTTTAAATATCATCTGAGCCAATAGAACATTAATATCTCCTTTAATACTTAATATTTCATCATACCGTCTGAAACTAGAGTCAACCCTGTGAATCCCAATATGACCAAGTGCCTTACTAAAAATAGTAAGGGTCCCTCTCAACCAACCTCTGACTTACTATAAATAGTAATTATAGCAAACGGAGCCCTGGAAACACCAAACGAAAGCCAGAACTAGAAACCATTGAACTCTGGAGAAGATACAAGCCTTAGAAGGCCCTCTATCCATACTCATTAGCCTATGAGGGTCAGAATGATAGGCTAATTCTCACTGACAACTGATGTCTAACTAGGAGGGGACATTACATTAGATGTTTGATCTATCTGCTGCCTTCGTTGACGGTGTCATTGTTGAGATTGATCAAAATGGAGAAGATCATCCCGGAGGTGATTGAGCAAATAGACTACATCTGCATGCCCAAAAGACTGGGCACCTTTCTTCAGTAGGGGCCCCTTTTCTTTGGTACTTGTTCAATTCTTCATGTTCTTCATTCAGTCTTCTCCTTTGGCATTTTCTGCTTGATCTCTGCCTCTGACTGCTTGACAAGTCCTGTGAATGTGCTGTTGGATTGATCGCGAAGTTGGGAGAGAGCTGAACAGGTGTCTTGTAGAAAGCAGTGGTTGAAACCATAGTTGGAAAACTTGGACTCGCCGCGGACTCGGCAAAAAAAAAACCGTAGTTTTACAAAAAACAAGAACAAATTAATGCATTTAGAGAACATAAGAGCCTAATTTGATTATCAAACACTCATAATTCAAAGATTACACATGTCATATGATCATCAAACACTCAATAATTGAAATTTCATCATTCATAGTCATCAAATACTCATAGTTTCAATGTATAACAGCATCATAAGTTTATAAATGTTTACATATAATCATGTCAAAAAAAGGAAAACATTAACAACCACATGTAATCTACATCTTCCTTTTTCCCCTCCCAATGGTACTCAATTTTGGAGGCCTAGAACTAGAAGGTTCCCGTGCTATAGTATCCAAACGAGGACTAGGAGATCGAGCAAGGGAAACATGATATTCAAATGTGTCTTCATCGTCCTCCATGGCATCCAATCTTGCTGCTTCTTCTGCTGCTGCTCTCTCTAATTCAGCAAGATCCTCATCAGTAAGGAAGACATCAGCCTCATCATTTTGTTCATCAATAGTCCATTCACTATATGGATCAATGTCATCCAAGTTGATGGACTCATGTGAAACACCCTCCACCTTTCTAGTTCGAAGGCGAAGGTTGTATCGAACAAAAACTAAATCATTTAGGCGCTGCTGAGTCAACCTATTCCTCTTCTTTGTGTGAATGTTCTCAAATAAACTCCAATTCCGTTCACACCCAGAAGCACTGCATGGCTGTGACAAGACACATATGGCTAGCTTTTGAAGATTTGGTGTGCTAGCACCATAGTTCTCCCACCATAGATCTACAAAAACATGTTTAAAAAATATAAGTATTAAGAAATAAGAATAAAGTAAACAATCTATATGTAAGAATCAAGTTTCTAATTTCATTTTTTACCTGGTTGTTTTCCTCTCCTTTCAATTGCTTGCTGGGAGGGAAAGAGTCTCCCCTCTGCACCCTTGTAGACCTTGAATAGATAAAAGAAAAAGTAAATCAAATATAGAAAATTCATAGATAGTCAAGGCTCAACATTGCAAATTCATAAATAAGATGTAACAAATCTCACCTCCAACTCATCAAACACTTTATCTCTTAGCTCACGATCAGGCACCATCCTATCAATGCATATGACAAGACCTTCCATGACCTCCTCATCCGCTTTAAATGTGTCCGAGAAGTAGAACTTCGGATTCAAGAAGTAGGCAAAGGCATGAATCGGCTGGTGGAGTTGGTGTGTCCATCTCCGATCAATGATGCGCCATATGATTTCATATTTCCTTATGTTGCCGCCATAGTAACGTGATATGGCCTCTTTGGCCCTATCCATGGCCTCATAGATGAAACCCATTGGCATGCCATCTCCATCCACCATACGGAGAACCCTCACCAAAGGTTCTGTCACCTAAAAAAATGAAAACAAATGTTAAATTATAACAAAATTAACCCCTCAAAAAATAAAAACAGCCAATAGATTATCATGTATAATTTTTTTTGTGTCATTGCTACTTACCCCCATCAACTCCTCTCCATTTTTGATGAATGTCTCATCAAAAACTATGGCAACAATCCTCTCCCCTTCAGGTCTATTGGAAAATGAGGACTCCTTCCAAGCATCGGACACGAACATTTGCTTGAGATGACCAATGGCACCAAGAATGCTTTGCAATGTGAGGAAGTGGCTAGCAAATCGTGTCACTCCAGGTCGCACAAGGTCCTTGCCATTTGTAAATTTCCTCATCAAAGAAAGCCCCCAAGTATGGTTGTAGATAAATTTTGTAACACTTTTTGCATCTTCAACCACACTTTTGACCCATGAAATCTTCCCAATGTCCTCTAGCAATAGGTCTAAGCAATGTGCAGCACATGGAGACCATGCAATTGTGGGATACCTCTCCATAAGTAGTCTACCTGCAGCTACATATGCAGCTGCGTTGTCCGTGATGATTTGGACAACATTATCAACTCCAACCTCCTGGACCACCCCATCTAATAGATTGCATAAAGTCTCAGCATTTTTAACTTCGTGGGAGGCATCCATTGATTTTAGAAACACCAATCCACCATTAGAGGCCACTAAAAAGTTAAGGAGAGTTCTATTTCGTCCATCTGTCCACCCATCAGATAAAATTCTGCAACCTTTTCTTCGCCAAAATTTCTTTTGCTCATTAACCACAAGCTGTGTATTCTTTACGGCTTCCTCTAGCAATGGCCCACTCAAATCTTTAGATGATGGGGTCTTAAACCCCTTTCCTGCAACTGTAAGGGCGTTCACCAAACCTTCCCAATATGGGCTGTTTGCAACATTGAAAGGTAGATTATTTTAGTACCAAAAGTTTGCAGCAGCCATCCTAGCTTCTTGATGCTTTTCTTTATTCCAACCAGTACCTTCAAGTGAAGGTTTTGCTCCTGGAACATTACGTGGAATAAAATAATTTGGTCCTGATGAAGGACCCTGACTAGCACTAGTAGCAGAAAAGGAACCATTAGGACTCTCACCAAAAGATGAATGTGGAGCACGGAAGCTTTGGACTTGCAACACCATGGGGCATAGAGGGTGTAGATTGGGATTGGGATCCACTCATCGCTGCTGCTAGGGCATCCTTTGTTTTTTGTCTTTCCTCTTTTTTAAGCTCATATTCAACAAGAAGGGCCTTCATCTCTCTAATAATCTCAGGAGTAGTATTCTTGCATCCCTCCACATTTTGCCCAGGTATTCTAGCAAGGTGGTATTTTAATTTGTTTATTCCTCCTGTCATCCATTTCTTGCATTCATTACATGTCAATTCACCTTTTTTATTTCCTGGAATTCCATACTTCCATGCAGGGTCTTTTTTTATTCCCTTTGGATTTGAAGATGACATTGCTATTTCAAGTTCAAAATGGAAAAAAAAATCAGCTAGGGTTTGCTAAAAAATCAGCAAATAAATGTGATTCAAAATTTCAAAATTTCAAACATTTGCAAAAGAAAAAGAATGCAAAACCAAGCTAGAAAGTAGAAACAATAAGAATTAGGCTATTAAGGAAAATAGAAAAAAATTTGGCAGCATTTCCCCTTATTTTTCTTGATTTTTTAAATTTTGAATGCAAAAAAATTGAAGAAAACAAACAAAAAGAATTGTTAGATCACTTACCTCGCTCTATTTTGACCTTTTTAGTTCGTTCTCCTTTCTTCTATCAACCCCAAAGCAATTTGCAGACCTGGTTTTCACAAGTGAGTCAAAAAATGAAAAAAAAAACCAAAAAAAACATGGGTTTTAACCCGTTTGATCACTAATCATAGAGTCTGGAATGACTTCCGAGTCCAACCTCAAGACTCGGCTGAGTCCTGAGGTCGGACTCGGGAGTCCCGACCCAGGACTCTCCTGGACTCGACTCCCGAGTCCGTGGCGAGTTGACTCGGCCAGGGTCGGGACTCTCGAGTCCGCAATCTATGGTTGAAACCCACATCAGGTGTCTTGAAATGAAGGGCACCCCTGGCCAACAGGGGCGCTTTTGCTTTGGAGCTCACTGATTTACCTTCCATCTTGCATGCTCTGACGATCAACTGTCGTTGTTGTTTGATTTGTCTCGCAAGTTGGCTGACTGGTTCGTTGCAAAGTTGGATCAAAGCTGGAGAGATCTCACGAAGACAACATTTCTCAGGAAGTGACATCTTCATCATTTTATTCAAGGGCTCCTTTCTTCAACAAGAGCACCTTTTTCATGTCAGATTGCTATTTTGGATGTTTCTTGCTCGCAGCATCTCCATACTCCGTCGACGTTTGCCGATGATCACTGAATTAGATGATCTCGCTGAATGTTTCGTTGGAAAGCTAGCAAGAGTACGAAGAAGATGACTGCTTCAGATGAATTTGATGACTGTATTTGACCTCTTAAATCCAAGGGTGCCCTTGGCCAGCAGGGGTGCTTTAACTTGCAGTTTCATCATTCTTTTGAAAAATCTTCATCTCTTCACGTCTCACGTTCGCCATGTAGCTTGACTGATTTGAGCGTTGTTGTTGATGATGCGAACACGTGCGTTTTGGCAATCACCTTCACCATGCTGCGTGTACGGGTGTTGGGAAAGTGACTAAGTCATTTGACTGCATAGCCTCCTCTTGGTAACAAGGCGTGCATTCTCCAGACTTAGCCAATTTTCAGCATTTTTCACTTTTGAGAATCCCCTCTGTCGCAAAGCATCTTTTCGAGCATTTTCGCCATGGATTCTTCGTTGAAGCTTTTGAGGTTTAGATTTCTCCACCTGGTACTGGCCATTCTGCCATTAATGGCTGCGGAGGTCCTAGCTTTCTTTCTAAAAAATGAAAATAGACCCACCAGAGTAAAACAAACTTTTTGGTGATTTTGACTTAACCAGTGTGATCGTGTCATGTCCCCTTCCAGTTGACATCTCTCAGAGCTGATGATTAGCCTATTATGCGACCCTTGTAGGCTGATAGGATGGATA
Source organism: Sequoia sempervirens (assembly GCA_007258455.2). Lineage (NCBI taxonomy): Eukaryota > Viridiplantae > Streptophyta > Pinopsida > Cupressales > Cupressaceae > Sequoia > Sequoia sempervirens. Next base: position 88,573 of record VDFB02328190.1, on the reverse strand, counting down.
GAGGGTCTTGATGAAGCTTGGCTTGGCTTCGGTTGTCAGAATTTTACCAGTTGGCTTTCGTTCGGGCTCATTTGGACACCATTTGCCTGAATTGCTATTTTTAGCAGTATTTGGCAATCAGCGGAGTACCCCTGCTATTTTTAGCAGTATGGTTTGGTCATGAGCAGAATCAATCACTTCTTCACCAGCTTCAGACGGTTCGTGAATCGGACATATTTTGAGGGAGATATTAATATTTTAATTGTTTAATTAAATATTAATTATTGAAGCTTATATTATAAAGTTATAATATTATTAAATGTTATAACTTAAGTGATTTGCTGAAGGGGTCGACCATCATTGAAGGGGGCCACTTTTAATTATATTTTATGATTAAAAGTGTTTCGAAAACTATTGAAAAATTAAAAGGGAAAAGTTCGAATTTATTTTAATGATGCCTTTTTGAGAGAATTCGCACTTTTGAGGAGATATAAGGGTTTTCATTGGAATTCGAGCTCATTTTATGTTGATTATTGAAATTTTGATCAAGTCTTCTTCCGAAGAACGAAGCCTAGGGTTTCTGTTGTCTACAGGCATTGGAGAACGAGCCATCTTCAGTGTTGCGATTCAGAGGCTGTGAAATACCAGCTGATCTATTGCTTACAGAGAGATTTCTTCATTCAGAAGTGATCACAGAGCATTCACAGAGTATTCACCAGTCAGGGTTTTGATCTGGATTTCATCTGGCAGTCAGTAAACAGAGGTGCCTATTCTTTGCTTCATATTTTGCATCTCTTTCAAGGGCCGTACCAAATCTTTATCTGCTGTTCCAGATCCGTACATCTGTTGTTTAGGGCCGTACCAGCAGGTACAAGGCCGTACCTTGTCATCTTGAGCAAAGCGCCTTCATTCTTGGCATTCTGGATTGTTCACCAGGGGCGCATATTCTTCCAGCATCATCTGCAAACAATAACAGAGGGAGAAAGGTGGATTATCATTACTGCCGTACCATTCCATGATGATTCCAGGCGGCTGCAAACTTCCAGGTTTCTTTTTAATAAATAAAGTTGTTATCTTTTTATTGCATGTTACTAGATCTCAAGTGTAATAATTATAGCAAATCAATAGATAGCCTGGCATCAAGAGATTTTGAAGATTCTATCATTTCATGAGTTGAAATATTTTATTTAAATTTATTTAGCAATTTCTTTCAAAGTCGCAACTTTCATTATCCATGCAAAAACACCAAAAAAATCAAAATACACAAAAATAGTCAAAAAACACACAGTTTCAGAAGTCAGGGGAAACAGGGGTTTCTACAGATTGTGAAGCCAATTTATCCTATCAAAATCATTTTCAACTAATTCTGGAAAGGTTTTATTTTCAGAGGTTTTCCTAAAAATAGGGGTTTGAAACCCTATTTTTCAAATTTTCATAAATTTGCAAGCATCTTCCTTGACACAAACCCAAAAACCTTATGTTTGGTTTGACCTAAAACGAACTTTTGACAACATTTTACATGATTTAGCTCAATTTAAGCAAAATGCCAAAAAAATTATTTTGGGTACAACACTATTATAACTTGTGAGCCCAAATTTTTACATCTAAAATAGATGGCTCGAAGGAATCATACTTTGGGTTTGGTTGAAATTTGTTAGCTACGACTAATGGTACCTGTTGGGTCCCAAAATTGCTGCTACACTTCCTCGAACAAAATCTCAATTTCAAGGCTAGGGTTGTCATCATGAAGGTGGAACCTATTTATCAATAGAACATGGAGAGTTAAAGGTCAACTCTATAGGACTAGGTTTCCTCTCCTACGCTTTGAGCCCAACTTAGACTGAGGAGGTTATTCCTAGGGTTATACCTTAACATGTATTTGAATCAAACAAAAATGAACTAAAAATAACTACAACTAAACCCAAATTGCTTACTTGACCCCCTTATAGCTGAAATGATTGTGCAAGCATGATCCACATGAAGTAAGTTTATTGAAAGTTCACTTAAGAATGATTCCTTGATTATATTGACTATCATGGATGCACGACTAAAGATTCTTCCCCTACACTATTGGTTATTGTTTTGGTTTGATTTGAAGAGTGATGAGGGTTAAGTGAGTCTTAGACGGGTACCTATTCATTGGAAATAAAGTCATAGTTCATTAGGAAGAGAATAGATTAAACCAAAAAAATAATGAGCCATTTATTTGCATACAACAAAGATTATGAAATTTGTGATAGAGTATGCTTAGTAATCCATAACAAAGTTGCGTAAATCCATACACAATGAGAGAAAGATCATTACAAGACTTGCAATTTTTTTGAAGTGTTGTTACATCCATCTAACTCATTATTACATTTGTGCCATCAAATGTGGCAAAATAAAATCCCTAACTGCCACTAAGAAGCCCTCTTGGATATACACATACCATCATGGAGACACTCTGCAACAAAAACGACTTACAATACTAATCTCCTTTGATTCCATAAGCTTATACCCCACCCAATGAGCTTAATTGGCATTCAATGGCTGCCCTACATCACACTAGCAATTCTTTGGCGTTTGGAGACCACACCACAACCCACCTCTCTCAAAATCTAAAAGAACTCCAAAAACTCGTCATTATACCCAGTAGGGTGAAACCCTAACTCGTGGGCACAATAGCACTACAAAAAATCAATGGTGTGTGTCCCTTCTTGCCTAAAATGGGTGCTTGGGATTGATTGGGAACCAAAGGAGGTATGCAAGGTAGCTGGGAGAGCTTCCTTGCATTTATAGTAGGTAGATAAGGCAAGAAAATGTTGTGCCATTTCATTTGGCACTCAACAATATGTAAAATGACTCTTTTCATACCTAATGCCTTCTTTCGAATACTTTGCATGTTTCATGTTACATATCGACCTCTCTTTTTGGTTTGGATCAGGCCCTCAAACACTTTAATTACCCCCCTTTGCTATCGGGCATGTAGTAGTTGTCCAACACTCTTCAAAATGGAAAGAACGTGCACAAGAGATCAATTCAATTATAAAATCCCTTGTTGCCATTGTCATTGCCCATTGTAGGTCTCTTATTACATGTCGTAGGCTTCTCCCTTTGTCATTGGCGATGGAGTGTATGCTAGCTTGATGAAGCGTGGTCATTATTATCTCCCAACCTCCGATAGATGCAAGGGCCTTACTGTTATCCACTCGTTGAATCCTTCCACCATTATTGGGTTTTAAAGAGAATTTAAGCATTATTTTTTTAGCATCTTTGACAGATGCAATGCTTCCACTTTAATATGCATCGGGCCCATGGAGATCGTCAACCTCTAGAGATAGGTACACAATTATGCAAAGCTTTGATGATAACTACAATCGTCCCTTCGCAAATCAGCCCATTGGACCTCCTTCCAATCACCTAGCCATGGGAGAGGAGTATGCAACACCTTGATTGTAATGTCCCCTTCTCGAACCTGATCTTTCCAGTGACCGTTGGCCTTTTTCTGGAAACCCGAAGGCTAGTCGGAAGGTAAAATTAGGGTTTCCTATTTTTAAGGATGTCTTTGCTCGGAGCTGGTGGATTCAATGGCAGATTCTTTCTGGGTTTTCAGAGAGCTTCGCAGTGGTATGTTCGTCTCGGCATTCTGAGCACCTTCAGGAATTTACTATTTTTAGTAAATTTTATTTCTGGCAGTTTTTCAGTTGGGTTCAGCATGGTTGACTTCCTACTTCAGTTTGGTCAATTGACTTGGTCATTATTGGCTTCAGGGCACAATTGGAGAGATAAGTTGATATATTTAATTAAAAGTCACGTTTTAATATTATATTCGAATGTTGACCCCTTGGCCTAGTCTATTGACTTTATGTTGTTTTGAAAAGTGGTCTTTTTGAGGGTGGCACCTCATTCAAAATTATTTTGTTATTTACCAAAGTCAAAACAAGCTTAAAGTGGGCGCATTTATCAAAGTATGGAATTTAATTAAAATGTCAATATTGAGCTTTGAAGAAAAGGACGCCATCTTTGAGAAAGGATTAGGGTTTTGACCTTGAAGTGGATTTTAGGGTTTCGAGAAGTCAACAGGAATTTATAAAAGGAAGATCGTGAGCCTCATTTGATATCTTTTATCTACAGGAATGTTATGCTGCCGGATTGGCTTTGGGATTGCTTCGAGGAATGAAGGCCTCCTAGCTCGGGCATCGCTTCTTGCTTGCAATACAGCGACTAGTGGTGATTTAGTCTAGTTTGTGAGTTTGCTTTGAGATTAGTGCATTGTAATCAGCTTGTAGCTTCCTTGTTTCAGTTTTGCATTTTAGAGTTTTCATGAAATTGCATTATTTGCTACAGCAGATTCGTGTTTTCAATCGTAAGTCAAAAAATACAAAAAGAAGTGTTCTGGGTGTTGATCATATCTCATTGTCTAGGAAGGGCGCATCATTAGTTCAAGTTTCAGATTTTTTAGTTAAGTATTGAATTTTAAAAGAAAGGTCGAACTTTTCAGCTGGGCCGTACCTCTTAAGGCTGTCTTGAATTCCATGCAAATTGTATTTGTGGCATTTGAGTCTGTTTTAGTGTTTGGTCTTGGTCGCCTTTTTCATTAGAGTGTATTGCATCTTATTTCACATCGATTGGACATAAATTGAGGAAGTTATGAACAATTCTCTAAGATTGTAAGCTGCTGGTTATATGATAGAAAGTGCAGATCTGTTATGTCAGTTTGAGAAATCTGCATCTTCCTTATTGGGTTGGTGTTGAGGTTTTCTTGTATACTCTGCAGAAGCTTTCTTGTTGAAAGTATTATTTGGAAGAGCATCTTATGTCTTGATATTGTAGGCAATAATATCTTTGTAAGCTGGCAGTAGTACTGACCAGTGGTTCTTAATATTGCTTCATCGTTATTTGTAATAATCATTCTTCCTTCAGTAATTGTTGTAATAGTTAGATCTCCGCCCTATGGTCGCTACTTTCCCATTCTGGGTTAGAAAGCACATTCTGGGTGTTGAGTATTTCCAGCTTTCAGCATTTCTTTCTAAGCATAGCATTTTGTAATCACTCCGACATATGGTCGCCCCTCACTCCATTCTGGATTGGGTAGCACATACTTGGTGTCGAGTTCCCTTTCCGCAATTAGAGTAGAAGATCCTCTGACCATATGCTCGCCATCATCGGCGCCATCCTTGGTTAGAGTTGCTTCATTACGTTTTGGTTTAGCTGCTAACCTTAACGGGTACTTTCGTTTGTAATTCTGTTGTTTGAAAAACGAAAAAAATTGGCTCGGATTATTTCATTGATATCCCAATATCATCATAACATTATCCATTGCATGTTGGATTTATAGTGTTTCCTTTGTATCTATCATTCAAAACATTGAACGCGCAAATCTTGGAGTTTAGAGACCTCATTAGGTCTTGTTGATGCGGTTTTTGTGACCATACCAAACAGCCGAAGAACAAAATAGTTTGGGGCTACTCCATTCTCTCTTGATCAAAGTATTCCATGCGCTAAGATTGCGAGAAAGTTCGCATGTTCAACTCCAAGGTTCCTTAAGTGCGAATAGACCCAGTTTGGTTGATGTGTATTGCTGTGTTCGTACGAGGGGACTTACACAATTGTTCGAATTTTCCGCGGTTACATTAATGGCAGGATTTTTTTGAAGGGGAATTCTCACGTGTATGATTTGACAATGTGGTTCCTTTCCTAAAACTAATCAGAAATGTACGGAAAGTAAAAGGGGAAAGGGCCTAAGAAATTTATACTCTACTCTAAATGCAAGATGAGTGGGGCTTCATTTCAATAGACTTCAACCGGATTTACCTAGCCTCCGTCGGACAGCCTCAGTAAAACCGGTGCAATCTTCAAAGGGGATAGCAAAAGGTATTCAAGTTATAGTTTAACATACATACACCATCAGAACAACGCATATAAGTATGTAAACCATAACGAAAATTCAAGCTTTAAATATCCGGTTAATACATAGGAGCAGAGCTTGCTATCCAACAAGCCGTAGCTAGTGGTATGGAATAAGCCGAAGCTATCTCAATAAAACATACACACAGTAAGCTACTTGCATGAATTTAATCTACTTGGATCTGAGAAAGGAAGAAGAAACCTTGCTAGCATTTTACGACAAGACGAATTCCATCATCAATGAAAAGATCTATTATCATAAAATGTGTTACACAACAATCTCCTCAAAAGTTTTCAAAGGGAAAACTTTCTTTCTTCTCCAAATGATGCAAAATGCTCTACAAAGCTACACTATCTAGCTCTAAAGCTCTCTCAATGTCTACTCTGATTCTAACTGATCTAATCTTCTAATCTAATGCCTTACAAATGAGGGGGACTCCCCCTTTTATAGCTAGCCCAGTCCCAAAGGACGGCTAGGGTTACAATCAAGAGAGTGGCCAGAATCGTGCCACCTCAGCCCTAACCCTAAAAACTGCCAAAATAAGGGAGTGGTACATTAAATGAATCAAAGATTCCCACTCACTCCCGAAAATAGCGAATGCAGTAAATGCTCCATATTCAGTCTTCTAGAAGATCTTAGATCCGATTAGTGTGT
>VDFB02328190.1:0-78319 GCA_007258455.2 Sequoia sempervirens | reverse complement strand
TTGAAATAAACTTCGACTCTGGCATGAATGTTTTGCTGAGCTTCTTGATCGTAGCTTGTCTGGAGGCACCATTGTCCTTCCCGGTTGTCCTCGCTTCAGCCATCTGCAACATAACAATCATTCATCAGCAATTAAATTTAATAAAATAAGGCATGATAGGGGCTGCAGTCGAATTCTAGAAGCTGCAATAACTCTCGTGTTTGCAAACCTCAGCTTCTTCTCTTGAATATATTCGAATTCCGACACTTAGAACAGATTTCTAAGTGGACTTTGATGACTTTACTTCACAATCAGCAATCAGCAATTCGAACTTCTATGACTTCGTATCAGCAATCAGCAAACTAGCAAGTTCGTACTTTTGAGTTCTCAGCAACTTATTTCAAGGTGTCTTTCTTTAACTTGCAACTTCAACTTACTCAATCAATTTTCAGTCACTAGCAAAGTCGTACCTCCTTCAAGCTTTCAACAACTTCCTCCAATCAGCAAGGGGTGTCCTCTTTACTTCAGCAAACACCTCTCAGCAACTCAAGGCGTACCTCTCCTAGCAACAAATTTAATCAACTCTCAAGTGCGCCTCCTCAGCAAACTCAACTTCTCAGCAAAATTCAAACTTCAGCAACTCACTGCAATGTCTCACTCTCAGAGCAAATTCGACTTCCAGCTGTGAAAAAAAGTGAAAAGCATCTTCATTTTATAGCCAAAACTCGAATTCTAGAAGAAGTTAATTTTAGCCAATGCCATTAGACTCCACTACTCCACTTCAAGAATTCGAATTTTCCCTCTCTGGTGTTTCTGACACTTGTCTCCAGTCGTCGGGAATATTATTCTTCTAGAAACTTGACTTTGACTGGCGTTTTGGATTTTGCTTTCGAAAATTTAATTTAATTCATCTTCTTTTAACTCACCAGCCGGAGCTCTGTCACTTGAATTCGAATTTTTAACTTCATCATCTGCTCTTGGAAAATTCATCTTCGAAGAATTTAAACAAACTTATCTAGGCAACTCCCTTCAGATTCATCGTTCGAAGAAAATTCACAATTCGAGCACTGATTAAATTCTTTACTGAAAAGGTGTTGGCGAAGCTCAAAAGACTTGGAAATCCATCTATCATCACGAATGTTCAGTACCCAGAAGCAAATTTTCTTCAGAATGCTCTGAATTCATGGGTACCCAACGAACGGGTTCATTTAATTTTTCGAATTTGAACCTTAGAAAAATATTATTTCCATCATTTAAATTCGTTCTTCGCCCGTGATCACTCTGCGTTGCTCCGACTTCTTGAAAAATTTGAATCATCTTGCAATATCATCGTCTCTGATTTTATCACTGAGAAAAGTTGCTCACTCTTTGGAAAATTTTATCACTCTGAGATCCAGGCGTATTTTCCAAGGAAAATAAATTTGCCTTAGAAAATATTTTAAAACCATCTTGCACTTTTGAAAACTTGCCTTAGAAAATTTTTATTTCATCTGCCAGTGGAAAGAAATTTCTATCAACTTCATTTGGAAAATTTTATTCATTCCCGGCACGTCTCACTTCATTTGTATTTCACCCCACACTTAGGAAATATTCCAACGCCTTCAAGATATTTTAAAATCACCTTAGGCGCCTAACACACTTTATTTTATTCTCAACGCCTTGAAATGCCTTTGAAAAATTTTCCAACACCTTATAACTCCCTTACTCTAGGCGCACACTTCACTTAGCATTTTATTTCACACCTTGGAATATTTTCTAACACTCACCACTTCCAACGCCTAGCAAGTTTGTTTTGACTTCACACGCCTTAAAAAAATTTCTAACACCTTATGACTCCCATCAACCTTTGGCGCCTAGCACACTTGAGAGGAAATTAAAAAATCACGCCCAACATTCACCTTGGGCGCATTCTTGATGTGGAGGAGGATAACGCCTCACTTTACCTTGAATTCACCACGCCTAGATAACATTTTTACCTTACTTACCACCCTTATTCACCATTTACCATCCAAACTTGGGCGCATTTGAGCATGTCCACTGGATGACCTTTCAACTTCACTTTTTTGTCTTGACATGCACTAGTTTGGGCGCATTTTGCCTATGGAGGAGGACGAGATTCTTTGACCTTGTTGACTTTCTCTCCCCTTGAGCGCATTTTGATGTGTGTGAAGGATGAACTTTTCCAACGCCTCAAGAGTGACTCTTCAGCTTCCAAATTTCGTCTTCACATGCACAAGTTTGGGCGCATTTCACCCCTGCTACAGGATAAGCTTGCATTTTGGGCGCATTTTGCTCTTGCTGGTGGATGAAAACGTTTGACTTTGCTTTGACCACCTTGTCTTTTGGGCGCATTTCACCCCTGCTACAGGATGGGCGCATTTTGGAGGGTGAGGCGGATTTCCATGCCTTAGAAACTTTTTCAACTTTTCCCTCTTTCTTTTTTGGGCGCATTTCCTCATACCTGCAGGACGAAAAATGTTGACTTTTGTTTGACTTTCCTGCCTTGGGCGCATTTTGCCCTGTGTGAAGGATGAACTTACATTTTCAAAAATTTTCTCCTCTAGCTGAGATGCGCATTTTCCTATGCCTGCGGACGAGAAAATGTTGAATTTTGTTTGACTTTTCTGCCTTGGGCGCATTTTGCCCTGTGTGAAGGATGAACTTACATTTTCAAAAATTTTCTACGCCTCTAGCTGAGATGGGCGCATTTTCCTATGCCTGCTGGACGAGACTCCAGACTTAGACGAATTTTTATCATCCTCGCCAGCTTACGTGCCCTGCTATTTATAGTAAGTTCTCTGAATTTGGACTTCTGAAGCTCGGAATGGCCTGAAATTTTAAACATAGCATCTTCATGCCTTTATCAACTTGTCGACACTGCCACTTTTAGTCACCCTGCTATTTATAGGCTGTTTCTGAGGGTGGCTTACTATAAATAGTAAGTTCTTGTTTCTGATAGCTCCCAAGCTCCGATCGAGTTGAAATTTGAATGAGGCGCTCCTCACCACGTGACCTTACTGCCGACACTGACGCATGCAATTGATTTACTATTTTTAGCATGTTTCCAATTTGACTTACTATAAATAGTAAGTGCTCCGTTTGTCCTAAAATTTCACCAGCATATAGCCTGAAGGACGCTGATCGCAGTGGTTTACATCGGTTTTCGAAGATTTTGACTTTTGATGCCTATTTTTAGGCTCCGAAGCTAGAAACCCTAACTTGCATTGCATGCGTATCAAAAGATCTCCGTTTGCTTTCGTTTCTGCAACACTGTGATCAGCTCGTGAATCTGAACTGCTGGGTGGCGGCTGCCGGGACATACCTGCTAAAAATAGCAAGTTCCTTACTGAGTGGGAATCTCCGTTTGCATGTCACACCATCGCGAAGCTCTTGAAAAACCCATCAGGAATCACTTGACATGCAAAAGAAATTTCGACATGCAAACCCTAAAAATAGCCTTGGAAGGCTGAATCCTGAAAGTGGTCGCCTTGTTTTGCATGTTACATCATCGCGAAGGTCTCGAAAAACCCAGAAGGAATATCCAGACATGCAAAAAAAACTCTGCATCTGGACCTTGAAATTAGCCCTAGAAGCCGGACTGCTAAAAATAGTAAGTTGTCCGTTTTCACTCAAATTTGGTATGCAAGCAGCTTGGTACGCTCTGAATGCCGTGTGATGATCGGAATCTCAAAATAGCTGACAAACTGCCCTGAATTTCACACTTACTAAAAATAGTAAGTACCTCAGAATCCGATGAAATTTGGCTGAGAGCCTGCTGGATGTACGCTGACAACATTGTTAAGCTCACTTTTCAATTTATTCACTTACTTGACCCTGAATTGGCCAGGAACGATGAAACCCTAATTTTAGACTTGGCCAATATTTCGCGTTTAAGCTCAATGACGGACACAACCCCCCGAAAGACGGACACCAGAAAAGAGACAGAGCGAGAGAGAGAGAAGAAAACCCAAGCCAAAAGACCGGAACGGAGCAAAAATTAGGGGGTCCCCATCTTGAATGGGGCGATGTGTGAAAAGGTCACAACAGGTCTTTTCCTTGATAGTCATTCATCACTCTCCCTTTAAATACAATGGAGCTCATACCATAGATCACATTTCAGCCTTTGATAAATTCCAATACCCACTCACTTGGCTTCGGGCTCTATTTGTCAGGCATCCTACATCGGAGATCGTACGAAGCATCAAACCATCAAGCATTTGAATGATTGCCTACCCATGGGATGGGAGGATGCATAGCTCTGACTTCCTAAAAAATAACACTACAATGCCCACCTTGTCGGGCCATCGGGCCACCATTGAATTGACAAACAACACAATGCTTCATTGTATATTGGGTATTTCTACTTTTTGATACCAAGAATGAGGGGAAGAGTCTCCTTGAAGCTTTGATACATAAAGATTTAATGAAGTTTTTAACAAAGCCCTAATAGTACCTACGTAAGAAAGCATCCAAAAACAATGCAATTGCCTGCTATGTCAAATAGAAGATTTTGTGTTTCAAAGATAAAAACTCCTGAATTTATATTGATAATATATTTGCCCAATTATAAATTACTTCCTTGTTGAGCCCTACCATGTATTCAATCATCTACACAATGATATTCTAAGCCCGTGTCGCCCTCGTTAACCTACTCTTGATAAGATCAAGTATGCACTTCATTCATCACTTGTTGGATAATTCTTATGCAGGCCTCTTACTTCAGATCTTTGCTTTTCCTTGTTGTGTAAGGTTGTCGCTACAAGATATTTGAATGGCTTTTTCTTTTTGGATTTGACTAACATGCATTGAAGGATTTGATAATAATATTCCTGAGTATGGAATTCCAAATACTCAGTGAAAATCCTTAGTGGTATATGTAAAGATCACTATGGAGTCTATATATTGTATAACAGATTTTTGTTCTTTTCTATCAGATTTAGCTACTATGCTTATTAGATACGGTTCAAATTCTTGGAAATTAAAATGGGGAACTTGTATTACTTTGTCTACTTGAGCGGTCATTAGCGCATCTTTGAGTGGGTGATCTTCAACGCTATTTGCTCACCATAGCCAACATTCTGTGGCTGCCAAACTCTCCAAGGTGAGAGATTCTATTGTGTTTGCGCCCTTTGTTTGCTGCTCCTGCTTCCTCTTCCATTTCATTTTTGCTGATGTTTTTAAGAGCTTTGGTTTGTACATCGAAGAACTACCTGTTACTTCATTGTTTGCAACTATCTTTTTCCTTTTCCAGCCATGGTCTTTGCTTGTAGTTGTTGAACTTTTTGAAGTGCACAATTCCAAGATAATTATTTTGCTAGCTCCTTATGGCTACAATTAATTTTAAATTCTTGGGACTTGATCAAGTAGTTATTCCAACTGATTGTTGATTCTTCCCTCTAATGCCATACTGCTGATGCTAATTGCAAAACTCTAGTTGAATTGAGTGTATGAACCTAGAGGCAAACCCATGTTCTAGTAGGTTGTTTGGAAATTAGTGGTAGAGGTTGTGTTGTGGATCCAAAAATTGCAACTTCCAATAATTCACCCTGTACAGTAGGAATCCACGAGGTAGGTTGTACAACACTAAGGTTTGTTTGTAGGGGGCAACTTTCAAAGAGATTAAATTGTACGGTAGTGAAGGTATAAGCTAACCATATGGTGTAGATAAGAGTAAATCATATGACATATAGTGGATATTTAGTGAAGAGCACACAAAAAATACTGAGAGGGGGGCGAGGGGGAGTGAATCAGTATTTTAAAACTTTAACATATGAAACCATAAGAATCAGCAATGAAAACAGTAAGAGCAAGCATCAACAAGAAGAACACCAATTTCTCGTGGAAAACCCTTTCGGGTAGAAAATCACAGCAGATCAATAGCTTTCATTAACAACAAATGGGCACCAACCTAGGAGACTGCAATATCCAGATTACAAAAGTGAGCACCAACTCACTGGAAGCACCAACTTAGAATGGCTGGAGCACCGACTCACTAAAAACTTTCACAACTCAGGAACAAAGCATTCTGCACACTTGCACAACCACACAACTTCAATACATATAAAACTATTATATTGAGTGCCAAAACACTTCCGAAAATATCAGAACTTCTTCAAACTCTGCCCACCGATAGACATTCTTTTTGGTCTAAACCTGTGAATTTCTGAGCACACCTGCAAACACACAAATACAGTCCACCATCTATGTAGTTCGTCCAATGAAGAATACAAAAACTTTAACTGTTTTCACAGTTGCCTTCAAATTATATGATCCGCATTCTTCCCACTAATCAATTCCAGTTTGACTCCACAAACATTACTTGAATTAACTCCAACGGCATTCACATAATACACCCCATATCATAGAAGGAGATAGCGATACATTTAAAAGCTCATAGCTTCTACACAATAACGTAAAGACTGAATGTAGAGATAATAGCTACCCTTCACCAACTCAGTTCATATTCTAGAACATATGCAAATCTTCCTTATAATGTTGTTGCTCAGTTTCACAGAATTAATAATTCTCGAAAACAGTAAGAAGCTACACTAAAAAATCAGAATGAAAGCAATTTCAACCCAAAATGCCTTTTGGATACACTTTTCAATTTAGATTACTCATAAAATCAAAATAAACCCACATGGCTTCACCCATTATACAACAAGCATCAAAGAAAGATAGTGACGACATTTTTAAATGATCACATCCTATGCACACAACAATTAGCAATAAGTGAGCGCAACTTTTGGCAGATCATACACATCATTTCTGAGGGTTACGAATATGCTCACAAATAATACGCCCTTGAGAGGTAAACATGCAGTCATACACCAACCATGATATATATTCAAACCTAACTCCAATTATTCCCACGTTTTCATACACGTCTAAAAAAGGCATGTAAGTCAAAATATGTATCAAAGTCCACCTTTTTCGAACCACAAAAGGATGTAATAACTCCCAAGACACTTACAACATACTGAAAAAAAACGTATCCCTTCCAAAATCGAACAATGTAAATGCTGAAAATATTTCTGTTACAAAATATAGCAAAGGAAGGATGCATATTTTCATTATTATTCTGCACGACTTTTTCTGAGACTTGATTTTTGAGAGACATTTAATAATAAGAGTGGACTTCAATATATGAATGCCCACGACAAACCTCACATAGCACTTATCCTTTTTACGCACCCACAAATAGCAATAAGAGCAACGAAATCTCTCGAAGAGGCGGACATTTTTAATATGCATTTCACTTGTACGATTCGCCATGAGCCCGATGATAAGGAATTAAGCAGCCTGCATGCCTATCAGGCAAATTCACAAGCCGTTGCCTAAAAAGGAAAAGTCAGAGACGCCAAGATAATCAAGCCGTCCTTGAGGAGTCGGCAAATAGAGCACAAATTGTCACTGAGAAGAGTCAAAATAAACAGATTCAATAGCCGCCACCACTAAGTGAGACATGCCTGAAGCTGTCGACCACTTGCAGACAAAAACAAGGCATTACAAAAGGATTCAATACTTTGGTTTGGCATAGCTGATTTGGCACTGACAAAGCTTTCTGACTTGGCATTTGACTTGTTGACTTGCAATGCTGACACAAATGATCTTCCACACATAATCGAACCATATGGCTAGAAGGGATTGTCCATACAACAACCTTAGAGAATTGGAAAGGATTGATGCATGAACAACCAAACTATACAATGGAGGATAAACTTTCAAGCTGTATTGTGAATGTTGCAATGGGTCGTATGATACCAAAGGTCAACAATTGTTTTGATTGTACGTTATGTAGAAGAGGAAGGTAATGTACAACAGAAGTGTGGAGGGGTCATACGACATTAGGGGTTATATAAGGTGAACAATGAAGATTGGTTTTTAGAGACCAAATGCTATTTTGTGAATGGAATGGTCAATCATACATTGAGAAAGGCCATTGAATGAAGAGGTTGTATAGTGAGAAAGGCAATTGAATGAACATGTTGTATGGTAGGTAGAGGGTAATGTATGGTGGTTTATGGAGATTGAGACCATACGATGTGGAGAGGTACAAAAGAAGCCAATTGTACAATTAGTCTATTTAGTCTTTTGTATATATTCTTTAATTTACTTTTTCTTTGTTCCTTATAAAGATTTTCTTTTTCCCTTATTGTTTTTTTTAAATATAATATTTCTTCTTTTTAATTTTTAATTTTTTCTCTTTCTTTGATCGTTTTCTTTTTTTCCTCCGATTTTCATTTATTTTCTACTTTTACCTCCATTTCATGTTGACTCATACAACATGAATATGGCCCTTTATAACATTCGTTAGTACATGTACTTACACACTCTAATTTGAACATTTCTTTGACAATATTCAGTTTAGTCAATCCTTGATTACTTTCATTGACTTCTAGTGTTCGTTGAAGTCTCTCGAACTTGACCCTTCTCATTGTTGGTTGGCACCATGTTATTTCTTTGCCTTGTTTAGGTGGATTTGCTAGGGGATTGTGTATGTTTTCCAAACTCTAGATGATTGTGGCGCATATGGTTGTGGTGTCTTGGGACTTGTGAAATGATGTCTTGCTGCAAAATCTTGAACGAATTGGTCGTATCTGGATCATTCCACCATGAGTAAGTGTTTTTCCATCACCATTGGATGAAGACCTTGAGTGACTTCTTCTCTCTGAAGTAGGAATGGGTATCTATCAAAGAATTTTTGATATTCTTTGTTAGGTTCCTTTGAATCTTCAATGTTCATGTTTATAGACTATTGATCTGTGTTAACCTCTCTCGAAGGAAGATCATAATGTTGAACACAAAGCAATGTTGAGAGGGGGTGGGTGAATCGACATATATTAAAACATTCCCATTTGCAGAAAACACATCACATCACATGAACTGAAAGAACAACAGAAAGAAAAACGTGCACTACACCATAACACCAGGATTTTTATGTGGAAAACCCAACGAGGGAAAAACCATGGTGAGAGTTAACTCACAATATAAAAGCTCACTGCTTAAAAGTTTTTACAATGTAGTTTAAGGCCCACTGCCTATAGACTTGCACACATTGAAGCAGAGACAACTTTAGGAGCAAGATACCTAGGACTTGATAAGACTCACTGTCTCAGAGCAGGGTACATGAAAATTATGATTGGAAAACTAAGACTTGAACTGCTGTAGATGAGGCATCTGACTTATGCTGATATTGCAGTTCCTTTTTCACACATTTACATCTTCATACAGATTTCACACACTTCATGTTTAACATTCTGCTTAATCCTCATCCAACACATCCATCACCTTTCACAAATGATTTGTCCTTCTATATATATCCTCTGCAATAACACAAAACTCCAATTAAGTCGGCTCCAAGATGACTGTTGGATGAAACAATTGATATTGTATGGGTTGGCTCCAAAACACATCCAAAAACAAAGGGATTTAGTTGCGGATCATCATACGCTATTTCGGGGCCTGAATGCATCACAACACATTCTTTAAGACAAAATTAATTGAACAAGATCAACCGCAGAGAATGAAACAAGTCATGTTGGCCCAAATAGTATCAATACCCTTAACACTCTCACTGTTTGACTTCACACAGCTGAGGAGACACCGAAATCATTATGTGGACCAAGATGTAGACGTTGTAGACAATGCATAGTATTCATTCAACCTTTTCCTTAAGTATCTGATCATAAAATGTCAGCACAAGAGGAGATATCCAGTGAAAGTACAGGAACAGAGCATTTCGGACAGGCTGTAGCTAACTGTCATCCAGAAACTGTACTTCGGACCACTAAAGTACTTGATACTGCTAAGTAGTATGCTTTTATCATTGTAGAACATATTTACAAGACCGCAAGAACAAATCTTAACTTCGGGAAGAATGTGGAGCATTCCACTAGGCTTCCATCATTGCTTTCCTCTTTCAGGGTTCATACTGGAATACTGTTACTGCAAAAAGTGTGATGACATGATTTCTTGGATATGGTACCTTTACAACACAAACATCTTCCCTTCAGAACCGGAAGACAAAATACTTCTCTGCGGAAGAATGTGGATCACCATATCATGACTCTGTCATAGAGTCTGCACTACGTCTGCAGCATATCTTTGTGTGTGGTACATCAACCTGGTTTTGTTCTGTTTGGTGTTGTTCTGATCTCTTATCCCATCTACAATGTTATATTTGACACAAAATATATCTCTTAATAAATTTTGTATGTGGTACTCTTACTTATGTATTGTTTATGTTCTTGTCAATATGCTTACAAAAAATACACAGTTTCAACCAGAAACATTTTTATACATATACATGGACTGTTGAAATATTATGTCTTTAATGCTCCCACAAGTGAAATATTTGATTAGTTTTGTGTTTGTCCCATGGATATTTTATGACAGTTGCTTGTATTTATTTTGTTGCAAGGTTTCTATCACCCACACTTTATCTATTAAGGGAAGAAGGTATGTAAACTAATGATGTCTCTCGCTAAAGCTTTGTAATCTTTGGGAACAATATTGATTTTTTCTGATGTTATATTTCATTTTTTACCGTCTATTCCTGAAGTTTATGTTTTGTATTTTGTAATGATCTCTGTTAGCTACATTATTCAAGTACAAACCGAAATATTCATATTGATATATAAATATGATATCTGAAATTGTTTTGGTACATTTAAAAAAATTTGTAGCACAATTTATGGTATTATATGTTTATATTTGTATATTTAGAGGAGATTCATTGATTTCAATATTCATGTTTGAATTTAGATGGAATATGTTTTTGTACTCAAGGCACCAAGGTAATGGTGTTTGAAACACATCTAATAACAATTGTTGTTTTATCTGCATGCCGATTCTCTAAAATTTTCTGAGTACAATGGAGTTGATGAGCTTATACCTACTTTATAATATAGGCATTATCCAAGTATATTAATATTTGTCTAATGATGTATTTCAAGTAAATGCTTATTTTGTCTGAATTTAGTCTCAAAAATTTGGTTTTTAATAAAATCTGTTGAGGGCATGATGCCTAAAGTCTTCTAAAGATAGTCCATTATTTATTAGATATGGATCATACAAAACTTTATTAGGTACTAGCTATACTGACAATTATACTCAACAAAAAGTAAGGTTAGCATGCTCAATAAAACTCTCTTTCCCTCAGTTGGAGGTGGGGATGATGAGAGAGGGAAGAGGAGGTAAGGCAGGAGCATTGGGTTTTACCACAAAATTAGTTAGACATATTGAGGGCGATTGTAAGTAGGGTATTGGATATGTGCTAGGTGCTTTGGTTTCCCAGTGTATCCTTGATTATTAGTTGGCACTTTACATACACATATATGGTGATCCGAAAAATGGGTCTCAAAGTCAAGTGAACCATTGAGGCCATGTTGTTCTTTCTTGTTGAAGTGCCAAGCTAAGAGGATGACTTCGTCATTGTATTTGAGGCTGTGGTAATGACTAAGGATGATCAGGACATCTCCAAGAAGTCTCTGTTCAAAGTTGCAGACTTCAACTTACTTTGGCATGTTTGCTGCTTGCAACAGGGGGAAAACATGTTCACCATGGTGAACATGTTAGCAACCAGTAAACTCTTCTCTATGAGAAGCAGCAAACATGCCCTGATACAAAAGAAAGGCAGAATTTTGAATGTTTTGGCATTTGTTTTTCAATTTGGTCGTTTGATTTTCCATTCTGGCATGTTTGGGAAGTTGTAGGAAGATCTTAAGTTGCATCATCATGTTTGGAAAAAGGTTGGCTCTCATTTGATGGTGGTAGAAGTCCATCTTCGTGACAGTTACAGGTGTGAATGCAAGTTTCAGTATGGTGAGAGTGTGTTGCAAGTGTATTGGAAGCTTTATACATGTTGTGTGGCTCATTTAAGTAATCTGTGCATTGTAAACATCTGTACCAATCCTTTTGATAGAGGAATGGAGGCTAAATTGCTCTCTAGAGCTGAAGCTTTTCACCATAAATGGATTTTCTCTAGGGCAACTTGTTTGTGTCTGTGTTTCATTTACTTTTCCACATGTGTGAAGACCTCTGTATTTCCTGGATTCACATCAGTCATTTTGTGTGACAACCATAGCAAGAGTTTAAAGAATATTTGTTGAGGTGTTTTGAATAGGTCTTTGCATTGAAATCCATTTACTTATAGCAGAGAAAGGTATAACCTCCTAGTTTACGGATCAAGTGTTATCAGAGCAGTTGTTTCCTTTGGGAAGTTTGTGTTTGCAGGTTAAGCATGTGTATGCCAACTACAAGATCAAGTGGTAATAGATATTTGCTACCTCTTGAGCACAAAACTGGATCATGAGAGTGGTTGAGGAGAACAAGAATGGCAAGAGAAGATAATAGGGAAGCTAGGTTTCAGAAGCTTGAAGAAGATGTTGCTTGGATTTTCAATGTTGAGACAAAATAGAAAGCATGGTGCTGGTTCTAATCTCTAAAATGGGAGTCTTGAAGGAGATCCCAAAAGAAAGAGAACCAGAAAGAGGAAATATAGGGTGAGGTGAGTCCTTAAGGGAAGGTTCTTCAAAGCAGAGGCAAAAATTGATATCCAACCATATGATGCCAAGATTAGCATTGAAAAGTTGGACCAATGGATGCCCCAAATGGAGGTATACTCTAGTCTCCATCAGCTTTTCCTACAAAGGTTAAAACTTTTTGGGGATGCTCTTACTTGGTATGGGAGCTATGCACATGTGTTGGAAATCAGGAAAGTGCCACCGCTTTTGAAGTGGGAAGACTTCAAGAAGCTGCTACATAAGCAATTTTATCCTATATGCTATCAAGACGAGTGATGCAATGGTATTAATTGAGACTAAGGCAAGGAAAAAGTGTGCAAGCCTACACAAGCAAGTTTAGAAAGAGGGCAGTTCAAATGCACAAAGACAAAGAAGTGCTCATGAAATATTTTAGAGTACTTATTTGTTCACTTGAAGAGGCATTTTCTCTTGCTCCAAGATATAGATCAGGCATCTACTCGTGCACTATCTTGAGCTGGACAAAAGGGGAACTCTTTCAATAAGAACAAGCATGATAATGAGTAGCAGTTTGGTGGTATGAAAATTGAGGATGATGACAAAGGGAAGAGAAAGAACAATGCTATGTCAACTGTTAACTCAAAGGGCAGAAGTAAGGGCAAGTTCCATTGCTTTTATTGCAACAAAGATGGTCATTCAGATGAGAGGTGTTGGAAGGTACACCCCACGCTACATGGAAAAGGGCATTGGAATCAATGAGGACTCCTCTGATGAAGATCATCACCAATCTTGTACCATGCTCAAGAAGGGTGTTTCCACAATAATAAAGCTCCATAAACACAAGGGGATAGGTTAAGCTGGAAACTGAGTCTGAACTGCATTTATAGAGGAAACAATAATGCAGTTCAGGGATTTTGTATTAGCCATCAGATGTAATTATGACAATTAGCCATCAGATGTAATTATGACAATTATAAAATTCATTAACTTATCTAATAATCTTTGGAGGCTGTTCTGTGAAGGAAACAAAGAAAATTCATCCAAATAGACTTCTGAGCTTCATTTATGTTTATATTTCATACAAATAGAAAATCTATACCTTTGACATCCTTTTTATTTGGTTTCGTATGAACAGGAAATATTTGAAATGTGCAGTTAGTGGAGGAGCAGGGCAATCCCTCCACAGCACCATTGAAATGGATAGGTTGATAGATAAGCTAAGGACAACTGATGAACGGAAGGTTTGTGGCATGATAGTCAACTTCTTTGCTCTTGAAACTACCCTCCAGTTGAAGTTTTCTAATTAGATCCACTAAGAATTGTATTGTACTATATCTTGTTGATCCTCCTTTTCTTTTCAACATTTAAAAAACTAGATGCTTGTTGATTTAGTAAATAGTGACAGATTAATCCTTATGTTTTAGTTGCTTTGAATAGTAAACATTAGTTTCCTTCCATTAGCAAACACTATAAGCATATGAGAAGTGTAAATGGCAAATAATAGAAAGTCAGGTCTGGCTACAAGCAATAATGCTAAGAGATAGATAAGCTTATGCTCATTATGTTCTGTGGATTTTGAAATACTACAGTAACAAGTTTTTGTGACAGAATTAAATATTGTTAGTTTGTGTTTAAATGTATGAATTTTTTTTTCTTTTTCAAGCAGCTTCCTGAGATTGTTGCAGAAAACATTCTGGCTTTTAATTCAGCGTTTTGGATGAGGCTTGCAGCAAGAACTGAAATCTGCGAGTCCCAGGATGATAAGGCATATTTCTAATCTTAATGGAGTGATTTAATGAAATAAATTCAATCTTGCAAGTTCCAATTAAATAGTATATTCCATTTTTTGGATGTAAGCATTTTTATGAGCAGAGACAACAAATGAGACAATAGTGTTTTAATGAGTATGCAGGAAGATTTTAAGGATTTGGCATCCTCCCTTATGAGCATTGTGGATCGTGTTGTTCAGAAAACAGAGGTTTGCATACTTAACTGTGTTCTAATAGGGAAAATACTATCAAAGAATCTGTTTATTATGCTTAGCAGTGGTCCAGCAAAAGTTAAAGGAAATTTATTTGTCATAACTATAATGATATAGGGTAAATTATTTTACAAATATGATGATGTGGGGTGAATGTAATCCATTCAGTTTGTAAATTACTCTGATCACTTATGTATAGTATCTAGGAAATGGAACTTCTCATTTTTTTCGTAACTAATTTCAGAATCTGGATAGTATTTGAGCATTTTTGTTTTTTGAAGTGTGTGCAATACATTCAGCTAAGGTTTTAAGGGAATCTTGTTCAAAGGAACTACCACTTTTAAATTAAAATAAAAAACCTTTGGATGTATCTTTGTGTAAATGCTGAAATCTGGTTATTGATATTTACCAGTAAATCATGTCAATATATTAATGATTACACGTTGAAGACCATTTGTTTTTGATTATGGAACAAACAGGTTTTAGAGGAAACCCGAAACCTTTAATAGTAAGAAAGCGTAAGATAAAACATTAACAGAGCACAGACAAAAAACAGGACACTGCCCACAAAGAGATACACAGAAAAAACCCAGGGCAGTAAGGACAAAAAACTGACAGAAAACCACAAAACAACCGGCCGCTAGGCCAGGTTCCAAAGAATCTCTTCCGCTTCCTGCTCCAGATTGTTCATGTTGAGAGTAGACTTCTTGATCTCCTGGATGTTGACTAACGCTTGGTTAGCCTTCCTTTTCAAATTAGCTCTGGTCCTGTCACTCGGTCCCCCACTATCCGGCTACCCTTCCTCATTGTCCAAGTCCAGAAACACAACAATTTTAACCTGATGGGCTTTTTCCAGATTTTCCACCATTTGTTAATTGTCACTATACCAATGAATTACTCATCAATACCTTTTATCTTATAAATATTTGGTAGGTAGCTATGAGTTAATTATGAGATTAGAATATATAATTGTAATTGCCAATGTGAAATAGATTGAATGATCATAACTCTTGTTGAGAGTTAAACATGTTCATATTCCATATAGGTTATCCATAAGACTTTTGGAAAATATCTTCACGTGGAAGTACTTGTTTTAGAATATTATGTTCAACTTATAACTTGCTATCAAATATAATACAGATTTTACCACATAGTTGAAAAACTCAGGCTTGGCAATAACTCGATAGACGCAAAATTTTTAAAAACTCGGGACTCGGCAAAAACTCGGGAAAAAACTTGGCAAATTTATCGAACATTTGAAAAAACATAATTTTTTAAAATATTCTTTAAAAACACACATAAATTGAATTTTTAGAACATATTTATATAAATCAAAATTAGAGTTTAATACATATCAATCATCAATGTATCATAGACCAAAAAACAAGTTCGACTTCTCAATACATATCAACTTCAAGTTTCAGTATCAATAAAAATTATCTATCCTAAATTTCTTCTACGATTGAAACTCAAAAGCTTTTGTCGCTGCTGTGTGGGTGGTGCTGAAGTAGATGGTATAGTTGCAGACTTGCATTGTTCTCAATAGGAGCCTCAATAGGTGCGCCAACAGGTGCCTCATCCATAGGGATAGGATCAAGTTGTGTGTGTGAAGAAATTGCCTCTGCTGGCTGACCAAGCTCGCCTTCTTCCTCCTCATTTACTGCCACCTTTGCCTCCTCCATCTCAACGAACTCATCATCACTTATCCATGGTTCCACATCGACCTCATTAGGCTCAGCAATCCAATCTGAGAATGGATCAATGTCATCAAGGTCAAGTGCTTCATGTGAACTTTGTCCTTGTACCTTCTTCTCATGCAATCGAAGGTTGTACCGAACGTAGACAAGGTCATTCAAGCACTTTTGAGTCAACCGATTGCGCTTCTTCGTGTGAATGGCCTCAAAGACACTCCAGTTGTGCTCACAACCAGATGCACTACAAGGCTGAGATAAAATATGAATGGCAACCTTTCAAAGATTAGGCATTGTGTTACCATAATCTTGCCACCACAAATCTGCAAGGATAACAATTGTCATTTATAAAGGATTTAATAAACTTAAACATTAACATAAATAGTAAAACAATATTAAACACGTGAATTCGTTACTTGGTTGTAGAGTGTCTCTCCTACGAATGCTATCCTTGGAAGAAAACAATGGCCCTTCGGCCTTCTTATAGCTCTGTATCTCATCAAATATGAGATCTCGAAGCTCATCATTACTAACCAATCTCTCAATACATGTGTTGAGGCCAACAAGAACCTCTGCATCTTCTTTGAAAGTAGGAGAGAAATAAAACTTGGGGTTCAAAAAGTAGGCAACAACATGAATATGTTGGTGGAGTTGTCGGTTCCACCTCCGATCTATTATGCGCCATACGGGTTCATATTTGGTCTTGTTTGACCCATATAAATGTTGAATTGCCTCTTTGGCCTTATCCATGGCCTCATATAGATACCCCATGGGGCTTTTATCCCCATCCACCAATCGTAGAACTCTAACCAACGGTTCTGACACATAAAATATAAAAAAATTAGCAAAATCAACAAGCTGTAATATTAGAAAGCAAAAACATAAATCATCAATCAAAGTTTGAAAACTTACATTGATGATCTCCTCCATTTGTTTGGCAAATCTATCATAAAAAATGGTCTTCTTGACCTTATCTACTTCAGGGTTCTTGGAATAAGGACTCTCCAATTTTTCACTCACAAACATGCGCTTGAGGTTGGGCAATGTAGCTAAAATACTCTGCAAGGTGAGGAAATTGGTGGCAAAGCGTGTGACTTTTGATTGCACGAGATTCTTACCATCAGTGTGCTCTCTCATGAGACTTAGGACTCATGTGTGATTGTAGATGTACTTTGTGATATTCCTTCCATCTTCAACCACATTCTTCACCCAACTTAGTTTCCCTATGTCCTCAAGGAGTAAGTCAAGACAGTGGGCAACACAAGGGCTCCAAGATAATGTAGGATGCCTCGCCATTAGAAGTTTACTGGCTGCCACATATGCAGCTGCATTGTCGGTCACAATTTGAATTACATTTTGAACTCCCACTTCCATCACCACCTCATCCAACAAGTTGCACAAGGTCTCTGCATTTTTTGTTTCATTGGAGGCATCAATTGATTTTAGAAATACTATATGTCCCCCTGAAGCCACTAGAAAATTGACGAGTGTCCTATTTCTGCGATCCGTCCACCCATCATAGATAATGGTGCAACCATTCTTTTCCCGATTTCTCCTCTGTTCCTCCACTAGTTTGTGTGTGTTTTGGACCTCATTTTGCAATAATGGCCCACTCAACTCATAACAACTTGGGGCCTTGAACCCCTTACCTGCCACGATCAATGCAATGACCAACCCTTCCCAATAAGGACTAGAAGCAACATTGAACGAAATATTGTTGTAGTACCAAAATCTAGCACATGCCAACTTCGCCTCATTTTGCAACTCTTTATTCCAAGAAGCACCTTCCAATGAAGGTTGTGCACCAAGAGTATTATGTGGAACAAAAAACTAGAACTGAGGCTGCCCACACTTTCAGTTCTTGATCCTCATATATGTGGCCCAAGAGAAGAAGAGCCTCCCATAGCCTTTTGTGACCTTGTAGAACTGAAATTTGCATATGGGGTTGCCATTGCCTTTGCTGTTCTCTTTTTATTTTCCTTCCTTTGATTAAATGTTGCAAGGAGTGCTTTGGCCTCCATCTCAACCTCTTTGGGTGCCTCTTTACATGGTCTAACATCTAGGAAAGGGATTCGTGCAAGGTGGTATTTCAGCCAGTTTATGCCACCAAAAAGAGACTTGGTGCAATGGTTGCAAATAACCTCTCCTCGTGTTGCACCTGGTGTTCCATGTTTCTAGCAAGGATCTCTTGGTTTGCCACCACTTTTCTTATTTGCAGAAGCCATATTCTCTTAATAAGATAACTAGCAAAAGAGAGACAAGATAAAAAATTAGTAATTAGATATGACAATCTTACATAAAAAAACCTTTGAACGCTAAAGCACTATGAAAGTCAATAATATCTTACGTAAAAAAAATAATAAAATAATAACTAAAAAAATTTAGGATAAAATGTTTATGTTGGATTGAAGATGGAATAAAATTATAAATACATAATTAATATGAGAATTAAATGTTTAATGAATAAAATAGGTATATTTAATTTTAAATTTGATACAAATATAAGTGAATCATTAATAATTTAATATATAATAATAAAAGAGAATAGAATAAAATTATAATTAATAAATATTAATGTAAAGGAATTGAATAAAATTAAAATAACAAATACAAATTAAGTATTATAAAACTAATAAATACAAATATTTTAAATTGAATAAAATTAAAAATAATAAATACAAATTAAGTATTGTAAAACTTAGAAATTAAATAATTTAGATTGAAATGTATAATTATAAATTTATAATAAATATTTGAAATTGAATAAAAATAAAAATTAATAAATACAAATTAAGTATTATAAAACTATTAAATACAAATACTTTAAATTGAATAAAATTAAAATTAATAAATACAAATTAATTATTATAACATTAGTTATAATTAATTATAAATTTATAATAAATATTTTAAATTGAATAAAATTAAAATTAATAAATATATATTATAAGTTAAGTATTATAAATTTATAACTTATAAGATATTTCATTGTATAAAAATTAATGTTTTTTTTCTAAACAAAATCAAATAAATATTAAATTTTTTATTGAAGAATATATAAAATCTACGCAAAGTTCAGAAAAATTTACATGAAAAATACTGTGTACATTCAACATTGTAAATTGATGCAAAATGAATCTGCTAAAACTGTGACTGCAAAATAAAAATCGATTTGCTAAAAGCCTAAAATCGTGACTATAAAGAGATGCAATTTCGGAATTTATAAAATACTTGGAAATGAGTCCTTTCCCGAGCGTTTCAAGCTTTCAACGGCGTCTGAAAATCTGTTTGGAACCCTTCATATCGAGTGAGAAAGAGTAAATCGCGTCTTAGAATCAAAACCCTTTAGTCGTGCCCTATTCGCGTGAGAAAAAAGTTGCAGGTGTTTGCAAGCCAAAACGAAATGAAATAAAACATGATTTGCCCTTTTTTCACCTTAAATGATTTGAGCCGAGTTTTGTACGTTAAAATCGTGTTTTCTTGTGAGTACTGACCAAAAATTGCTGCGATTTTTTGCAAAAAATCGGTGGCGAGTAATATAGTGATTTACTCACCCCCTAATCTAACGCGCGAGTGACTGCGATTTTCCCGAGTAACTTGCGATTTTTTCATCTATGTTTTACTGTACTCATATGTGTATGATTGCTAGGATATTAAGACCAGTAGATAGAAAACACATTTGCTACTAAATATTCACTTAATTAAGGTGGATTTCTATAATGTCCCCTTCTTGCACCTAGTTCAATACAAGTTTTCCATTAGCCTATTCTCAGTTTCTCGTAGGCTAAGTGGATATGGTTAGGGGACGCAGTGTCCTATGATGAGCTTTTTGTGGAGGTTTTCTGAATTATCTGGCAAAGTTGTTATTTTTAGTAACTTACTATTTTTAGTAAGTTCCAGTTGGGCTTCTACTGGATTAGTTAGAAGAATTGACTCACTATTTTTAGCAAATTGCTATTTCTAATAAGTGCTATTTTTAGCACTTGGTCTTGGCCTATTCCTCTATCAATTCAATGCAGTGGTTTCTAGTTTTGGCCTTGGTGAGTTCTAATGTTTTCAGAGAAATATTTGATCTTCGTCACTTAAATCTTTTATAAAGTCACTTTGTGACTTAAGTGAAGGGTAATGGGTTCATGAGAGACCCCCTTGATCATCGCCTAGGAATGTGGTGCCTTTAAGTTGTTTTAAAAGGCAAGTTTATGGTTCAATGGACACCAAGGTAAGGAGTTTAATATTTTTGAAAGATTGTTGTTTGCTTCCAAAGTGGACACCAAGTTAGAAGGGGAATAAAGTAAAGTTAAATGTTTTAATTTGGAGAGCTCTAGATGGGTTGAACCTCTTGAAGGGAAAATAATTCAAATTGAATTTTGGTTGCCTAATTGAGATCTCACTTGAGCTCTCATTTGGTTATCTTGGCTTTGGCAACTTAACTTTATGTTGTAGGAATGCTATATATAAGAATATCATCAAAAAATACTAGCACAAACTTTCTTGATTGCTTAATAAATAACCAATTCATGCAAGATTGGAAAATGGTTGGTGCATATATTAACCCAAAAGGCATGACCAAAAACTCATAATGTCTATAGTGACATCTAAACATGGTTTTATGAACATCTTCTCTTACCTTAATTAGGTGATATCTTGAATGAAGATTAATCTTGGAGAAATAGACTGCCCCATGAAGTTCACCTGTCAATTGTCAATCTTGGGGATGGGATACTTGTTTTGGATTGTCTTCTTATTGAGGGCTCTATAGTCAATGCACATGTTTAGTGACATCCTTTTTCTTCACCAACACCACTGGCAAAGAAAATGGGCTGGAGCTTAGCCTAATGTGTCTCATGTCCAAAAACTCTTTGAGTGCCTTTTCTATCTCTTCCTCGTGCCTTTGGGGTTAGCGATAAGGCATGGTAATAACTAGCTTGGGACCTGTCTCAAGCTCCATTATGCGCTGAAATTCTCTATCTAGAGGAAACCTTGGAGGGATATTGGTAAAAATTGCACTGTTTTTATTCAAAATAGATTGAACATCAACATGATAAGATTTCTTACTTAGAGGAGATTCGGTGTTTGATATTAAGCATTGTGTCAGCCGTGGAACTTGTCCTTAGTGAATTGATCTTTTCATCCTCTTTGTTGAAACAACTCTTGGGGCTTCATTTGAAAGGCTTCAAAGCACTACTTCTTTATCATCTAATTTGAATTTGAATTTCATTGTCTAATAGTTCTATGTGAATTCACCAAGGGAATGCAACCACTCTACTCCCAATACCATGTCTTTGTCCCGTAGGCCAACCACATAGAAACCATTGCAAATTTGGTGTTTGGTCAAAGTGATTTTGTAGTATCCTGCCTGGCTGCTGAGATATTAACTACTTGGAGATTTTGCCTGTGAATTGCCTGTAATTCTCAAAGTCTCTTGTTTTCTTTGTTTTGAATGATTTTGGGCTTGTTTTGTGGTTTTCAAAATAAATGCCAGGAGAAATCAAATAACACATACAATGCCAGTTGAAAGATATTGATGGACTTTTGAAAATTAAATTACTTGCTGAAGCAAAACCCACATATTTATTCAAGGGGTAAACGCTTTTGACTGGATGTATGAATCGGAATACAACCATTCAACAATACCACCCCAATGGGGTTTGAACCATGGTGGCAAGAACAACAATGCCACCTTTAAACCAACACACCATGCCAATACCGGCAAGCAAAACCCACATATATTTATAATTCTCAAATCAGATTTTACAGAGACTTGTAAATACAAACAGCTCTTAAGAAATAGATGTATTTAATAATGCCATTACATTGACTCATACTGGGAGACGCTGAATATGATTATTTGCAAAATATGGAAATGTAAATCTGCAACTGGCAAACCCTAGTTGCAATCGTTCCACTCCAATAGAAGATTTCTCCACCATATAAATTCCAGCAAATGATGCTATTAGTCTGGCCGCCCAAGATAGAGATGATGACAGCTCCAAACATAAGGTGGTTTCTCCTATAAATGGACACACCTTCCTATTGCTGCTGTATGGACTGGCTGAGAGGTATTTGTACGGCCTGATAATTGATGAGATTCAGCCCAACAATAAACAATCTTTGATAGATGCTGACAGCAATGAAGATCTTCAGATTTATCAATGAAAACTCATCAAACCCTTGCAAAACTTCACCAATATGCACAAATATGACTGCTGATTACAGCCAACTCAAAGAGCAACCTTCTAAAGATATTTCACCACCTCAGGAAGCTGATACAATGAAGAAGCTACGCTCTCCAATGCCAAAATATGCAGAAATCCTAGGTTTCCTTCTCCAAGAGAAGAGCTCTCCAAACACACAAAGTATAAAATGATCAAATGATACCTTTTTTCATTTCTTTTGGTGCCTTTTATACTCATCTCCAAAAGGGGGTCGATTTCTCTCTAGAAGCCTCTTTTAAATTATTTAAATGATATTTAATATTTGCCTTTCACTTTAATAAATGGGCACTCAAATAATAATAATATTTAATGTACTTTAAGTGACTTTTTTGAGGGTCATGGCCCCATTGGACATAAAGTGAATTTAAAACTTTATAATTGCACTTTATAAATAATTATTAATAAAGTAATCACTTTATTAATAATTAAAATAACATAACTCCACAAATAATCATTATTTCTCAATTCCGTCTGAACCTGGGAGTTAACCATTGTATCCACTGCGCACCGAACTTCCTTACTAAAAGTAGTAAGGGTCCCTCTCTATCATCCATTGACTTACTATAAATAGTAAGTCCCTTAAAATGGAATCAGAAACCTTTGAATATCAATGCCTCAGAACATATGAAGGATTTGAAGAGATAAACACTGACAACTACCACCTGAAGAGCTCCATAACGCCCAAACTGGACCCTCTAATCCACCACGCTAGTCTATGAGGCTCAGTTGATAGGCTAATCCTTCGAACTCTAAAGCTCACGAAAAATGGGGACATTACAGATTTTGAGTCCTTGCATCCTCTTGTTGCAAAGAATGATAAAACCATCAACCACTATAACATTGAACTCTTCTATATCCTCTATTTTCAACCCTCTCCTAGAAATCAAACTCTCATCTATGAAGTTATGTGTAGCTTCGCAGTCAAGCAACATTGTAATTTTTTGCAAATGTAAGAATCCATAAGCTTTGAAAGGATGGTGTGTAGGAGCACCCAAAAGTGTGACTAGGGTCCCTCTAAAAGTCTCTTCTCTATTCCTCCCTTTGGATTCTTCTTCCTCCACTTCTGGTTTAGATTCTTTTGATTCTTTGATGGACATGATCTCTATGTGATTGTGAGGATGACCTGAGTATGTGCTATGTGTACCTCCTTACATATAAGATTCCTTAGTTCTGTTGAGTTTGGTACGTACATCCTGCCCTTATATCCCAAAAGTCCATCTGCTTCAATCTGGAAACCCTCATATTTAGGCTCTTGAGAGTTTGTGTAATGAACTGAACCAATTCTGACCCAAATTTTTTCAAACTTCGAAGATGATCACAACAGCACCAAAGTACCCGTTAGGGTTAGCTCAAATCAAAACAGCAACTGAAGGAAAGAGCCTCAACGCCAAGAATGTGCTTTCCGACCCAAGCTGGGTAAGAAGCTACCATATGGTGGAGTATCACTAGTAAAGAATGCAGTACTGGAAAGTAACTCAACGCCAAGCATGTGCACTCCTAATCCGAGGTGGGAAAGGCGCTACCATATGGCGGAGATTCTATTAACAAAGATGCTATGCAAGTAAAATAATCTCAACGCCAAGCATGTGCATTCCTAACCCAAAGTGGGAAAGGCGCTAT
This sequence comes from Sequoia sempervirens, assembly GCA_007258455.2. Lineage (NCBI taxonomy): Eukaryota > Viridiplantae > Streptophyta > Pinopsida > Cupressales > Cupressaceae > Sequoia > Sequoia sempervirens. The sequence goes on along the minus strand of VDFB02328190.1, from coordinate 54,348 downwards.
CATATGGCGGAGAAACAGAAAGCAAATACAATGTAGACTGAGCAAGGGCCAGTCGCATCCACAACCGTGGGAATGAAAGTGATTAAACTGAAAGTAAACTAGGCGGAAAAGCCATCCTCTTCCACTAAAGTGGGGATACAAAATGTAAAGTGCAGAAAGTAAAAGAGCTGATTAGTACTACTAATTCAGCATTACAATATTATGAACAATCTGCAAATACAATGAGATATAGATAACCAATGATCTCCAAAATGTTAGGAAATGAACTCCAAACAAGCACAAGCTATCCAACATATGAAATATAGCAAAAAGGGACTAAAATATCAGGTCTGATATAAAATTGCAGCAATCAGAAAATTCATACCAGCAAGCCCTAGAATCACCAAAATGCTCATAACTTCGTCAAAACACCTCCGAATGATGTGAAACTGAATGCAAATGAGAGCTAGGAGTTGAGTGACCAAGACCAAGCCAAGAAACTCCTCCAAATAGTAGTGATTTATTTATGCACGCTTTCCAATGCAACTGCAAAGAAGGTACGACCTCCAAAAATGTTCTACTAGCAAGATAAAATCCGAGACACCTCTAAAAAATCTGAAAACTTGCAAGGAGGAGCGCCCAAAGTAGACTAAAGCATAGGGCCAATACCCAGAACCACCAAAAAATCGTGCATGGACTTATGAGCAGATTTCTATTTCAACAAAACCCTAACCAGCAAATGCAAAACTGACAAATCTCGAGAATCTTCAACCTTGATGCTCTGTCTGCTAGTCTGGATGAGAAGCAGTCTCTGGAAACTCAGCTAGGTGCTATCTTTCAAGTACGAAACCAAGAGAAAGAACTAAGAAGTATGCATTCCTCGAAGCAAGCTTTGAAAGCATTTCAGCAGCATAACAATATAATAAGCAACAATAGATAATCCAATTGAAGGCCAAGTCTCTTATTTATAACTTTTCTGTCTCCAAATTCAAATCTTCTTTTCCCTCCAATTAGGGTGCCTAAATGAAATTCACTTTTCACCTTTTCTCCAAATTTCATTTGCATTTCATTTCCAACCCATATGTGGAAATATAATTTAATAAAATGCAAATATATAACTTGCAAATATTTCACTAAAAGATTTAAGTGAAATATTTAATTAAACTCAAATGTCTCCAAGCTAGGTGTCCCCTTTTGCCTTAGCACATATTTCACTTAAATATTAATTCATCAAATAAGGCCTCCAAAATGTTTAATTAATAAACATTATAAAAATCACTTATCTCTCCAAATCGTCCTCCATGCCTTAGCCAAATATTTTTCACTTAAAACATTATTTTTTCATCAAATATCAAACTTGCCAAAATAATCACGTCAAATGTTGGAGACCACTGCTCAAGCTGACCTGCCAGAAATAGCCATTGCACTGAACTGCTGAACTGCTGCTAAAAATAGCACTGCCAGAAATAGTACTTACTAAAAATAGCATACTGCTAAAAATAGTAAGTTGTTCCAAACTCATTTTCTCTACATTTTGAGTAGCCGTCGCAACTTACTAAAAATAGTAAGTCCGGAAAAGTCATCTGATTCAGTTGCATGTCGCACCATCGCGAAGCCCTCTGAAAACCCAGAAGGAATCTAGAAGCCAAATTGGAAAACTCCAACATGCAAGCCTCCAAAAAGCAGCCGAGAACGCAAGTCAATATCCTGTCATGCATGTTACCTCATTGCGAAGCTCTCCAAAAACCCAGAAAGCTTCACCAGACATGCGTTAGAAACTATCGCATGCAAGACCTCAAAACCTGCTCTGAAAGTGGAAACCCTAATTTTCATTTCTGCTTTAGCCTATGAGTTTTCGGAAATAGGCTAAATCCAAACGAAGAGTGTAGGGCTAAATTGGGGACATTACAGTTTGCTTGAAGAGTTTCACAAACTTGCTAGTAGAATTCTTCTTCATTCAATTTCTGTAATACTTGAGCTCTAAAATTTGTGTTGATTGACACCATGGTAGTTATATGTTTCCATCGACTCAATGCATCGACTATTCTGTTTTCCTTGCCCTTACTATAATTGGCCTCAAAATCATAATTTGAAATTAACTCCATCCACCTCTTTTGGCAAGCATTAAAATTAGGTTGAGTGAATATATATTTTAAACCTTGATGATCTGATTTGAGTTCAAAAGTCTTTCTTGACAAGTAATGTCGCCACATTTGCAGGGCATGCACAATAGCTGCTAACTCCAAATCGTGTGGTGCATAATTCTACTCATACTGCTTCAACTTTTGAGATTCATAAGCCACTACTTTCCAATCTTGCATTAATACTCCGCTTAAACCATCACCAGACGCGTCCATTAAACTACAAAATGACCATTAGGGTTTGGTACAATCAAATATGTATTAAATGCTTCTTGACATTTCTCTGCCCATTCAAATTTCTTTTCTTTTCTTTGAAGGGAGGTAATGGGGTGGGCGATCCCTGAGAAATTTCTAACAAATCTTCGGTAATACCCAGCCAATCCCATGAATCTTCTAACCTTATGCACATTTTTCGGTACTGGCCATTCTACTATAGCTTTTTTTCTTTGTGGGATTCACTGCTAATCCTTTTGTTGATATTACGAGTCCCAAGTACTGTACCTCTTTCTGAAAGAAAGTGCATTTTGATAATTTTCCATAAAGTTTAAGCTCTCTTAATCGTTGGTGGACCACCTGAAGGTGCTGAAGATGCTCATTCTCGTTTTGGAATAGGTAAGAATGTCATCGAGGAAATCCAACACAACCTTGTCCAAACAATCTCGGAAAATACTGTTCATTAGTTTTAGATGTAACATCCTTACTTCGAGAATTTTGAAGAGTCCTTTATATCTAGGAGTTGGTTGGAATACATTCCTTTCTTCATGAAGCTTTTTCATCTCTAGCCAAGAATTGTGTTAGAGTATAGTTCACATTTGCTTATCTGTTCTATCAATTATTAGCTTCCACCAATCTTTCCTGATCCGTTTGATTTGTTTAACCATTTCTGACAACATTCCTGGACTAATGCTAATCCTGTCTTCTAGCTTACCAAGCTTATAGGAGTTCATCATCTTCTTCTATCCAATGTTTAAAATGGAATCGTCTTGATAGCAGAATTATAGAAGTTGTTATAACAAACACCATAAAGGTGGATACTTTTCTTAAGTATAGCAATCAATTACTTTTAACACATGTTTACTAAGAGAATTTCATCAAAGGTTAACATCAACTTTCACTTTTCTAGCTGAAAGGTTTTCATTAAGTACCAATTTCATTTATCTAATGCATCATTAGAATAAGCTGTTAAGTAAATACAAGAGTAAGGATCAAAATTCCTTTTCCAGTTTAACCATCCTCCAAGACTCGGCATGCCACTGAAAAGAGGGGTTCCCCCTCATTGCTATCTGAGCCCTGGTGTGTACCCCCGCTTAACCAACTCTATCGCACTACTAAGGATACCCTCCTACTAAGTAGGACAACTCTGGTTAGCTAAGTGTTTGGAGTATAGTGATCTGACGAGTGCACATAGTGGCAACGACACTCACTATGGCCATAGTTTTTATATATAAGGTTCACCACCCTGCTCGACTTGGAGAGACTATTCACCTGGACTTACTGGACTACCTGTCCACCCACATACCATAACAAAAGGTTTCTTCCTTTTGTAAAGTTAAGAACATACCAGGTGCATTTTCTTACAATTTACTTCCTTACAGGATCCATCAGAGGCCCATTCAGGACATGATAGAGATGAACATTACATCGAACATAGTGAACAACCAAAATGTTCTTGTACAATAACTTAAGTCAATATCAAAATATATACAGCTTTTAATTTTAGCAATAAATCAAAAGAATGAGCTCATTTCCGATATTAAATCAAATTTTGACCAATTGGCCATAAAATTAACAATCTTCAAAATTCGGTGGCTAGACCATTTCAAAATAAAGAGATTAAACAATGGCATTCCTTGCCAGTATTAAAAGGAATTTTATCAAAAATCCAAGGAAGTGTCAAAATCCAAAGGAACACCTTTTATGCACTACGTGACTTAACTAAGTCAGTATCAAGGGAGTAGATTGTTGCACTGCATTTTGACTTTCCAAAAACTTATAATGGGCTAGAGATTGCGTTACAGGCGCAATAGATAAATCCCTTAAGACTTTTATCATGCTCAAAAATTTGCAATAATACAGGTTATAACACATCCACTCCTATTCCCTGGAGTATCTATCATTCATCACTTAGATGGCATTATAAGATTGTGCTTTAGCAACACACAAAGGTTACAATTTGAACGCAAACTCTATTCCTTACTTCATTGAATAGGCTACTTGTTCAAAACATAAACAACTTTAACTAAATACCTTGGTGATGGTTATATTCACTGTTGCAATTGTACTTTTTAGCTCCTCCAAAAGGCAAAACTCATACTTCACAATTATTTGACCAAAATGTCATGAGAATAACTAACATCTTCTCCTTACCACTGTTATGATTTATCTTGCAATCTCCAAGCAGATTCTTAACAAAAGTTCAAAGAATGATTCTAATCCCGATCTTTATTCATCTAAATATTGCCTGAGATGACCCTCTTTAATTACGTCCTCTTCCACACATTAACACCTTTTCCAAAAGGCTTCATGAAGTATTAAAGATATTGCATTCCTTTACTTATGCTTAAGTATTTGTATATGATAATTGGTTTTCTCATGGATCTTGGTGAACAAAAGTATTTCCAGGTCCTATACGATTTTTCTCCGCATTCCATGCCAATATATCCCCACTTGTCCTTTATTGATCCTTTTATTCCATTTGTCTCATTCCAAGCCATCTAGAAGTTAAACTAGAACCCATCTTATCTATGAGTCTTTGATATTATTTCTATGACTTTTTTTTTTCAACACTCAATTGCTCCTGCACTTGATTAATTACTTCTGGATCTTCCCATCCTTATGTTTTTGAGAAATAAGATTGTTCTTGAACTCCTACAGAAACTGTTTTAACCAAGCTCTTAGTCTGATTAGTAATTGACCAAGGTTTCACCTTTCTAGTCTAAGTCTCAAAATATTTCCACTATGCAACCTCAGTAGAATTGTTTTCCTCTTGAAGTTTTAACTCCTCAGTTAGCTTCGCCATTGACTTTGGTAAGTGATGGAAAATAGTCTTCCTGACAGTTTCCTTGGTTTTTCTCTATGCCTTTTTGGCATCAAACCAGTTTTAAACCTTAGCTAAACTGCTGAATGCTTAATAGGTTTTCTCGTGATGAACTCATAGGTCCCTGTGTTGAACCCGGTTCGCTCTGATACCATATGTAACACTCAAACTGATCTACAGTTTAAAAATGGAGACTAACTACTAGTTTCAGCTGAAATGTAACTAACTAGTTTTCATGCTAGGGTTTCCGTTACAATTAAAATGGAAAAGATAAACAATTTAAAACAATTACATTATATTCAATTGCTCAACTAACTTTTAAAATTTCAGTTTTTGCTGAAAAAAAAACAACTATATTCATATAACTGAAATCACAGTAGAACAATAACTAACTTTTCTTTGCTCTCAAAATGTAAGAGCATTTATTACAGATATCAAATAAACATATTTAAGTAATTATAACTGAAATTAAGAGAGAGAGAGAGAGAGTACAGTCTGAAGGCTTCCTGTTGGAATGCTGCTTAGGACTCTTCTATTTCCAAGGGAAAAAGAAATATCATCAAGGGCTTTTCCACCCAACTGAAGACCTACTGGTCTCCCGCGTTTCCTCAACTGAAGAAACCCAACCTTTCACAAGGGTAATCAACAAAGGATCACATAATATCATCATGCCTTTGAGCCTGGTGTCAAGGACCTATACCACCTAGTCGATCCTTCACTATAGGTAACCCCTAACTAGAAAGATCACTCTTACCGGGGGTATATCTGGTTCTTGATAGCTGAAAAATGCTTAATCTAGCATCGTACCTTGGCCAAGGATTTTATTATTAATGGCACACCTGTGCCGTCAGCACTCTCACCCTTGCTCAACATGATAATTCTTGACTTTAGTTTTATATTACAAGTTTTGGTTCCAAATCATTTTTCTTGATTTAAGATTAAGTTGTTTACTTAAAGCATATAAAGAGAGAGATTTAGCTCATTAACTTTTCACTTCTAAGGAATAGTCTGCATATTCTAAACATAAATAGAGAGATAGAAGAGACTGGTCACCCTTGATGGTCTCTACAGAATAAATGAACTCGATTTGGTGGGTGATAAAGGGCACAATTCCAGTTCAGAAATTTTATGAATAAAGACAAGAAGGCTTCGACTGAGACAAAATGAAAATAGACAACAGAGCAATATAAGGAAAAACTTGAACCAACATTTAGGATCGGAATTGATCAAGGAAAGGTAATTTGGAAGCAAGATCATTTAACTATACAGGCTCATTAAAGAAAGTGTCTTCCATCGGCATGAACCAAATAATAGCAAAAGTCGATTACATTATAATTTCAACAAGACTAAGGAATACCATGAGTTTTTCTTTCCAACATAATAATATTCAAAAAGGAAACATAGATCTTTCGATAATAAGAATATCAAATTTTTGATTCTCATTAAGTGCCTGATTTAAGTAGGTCTGAAGCTCGTAGAAAAAGCCGGGTCTCTCCCCGAGGAACCAAATAGAAGCGACAAAGCCGCTAATATCCTTACTGGCTGGAGAAAGATATAGAGACGGCTACTTCACAAATTCAAGCGATTACACAAAAACAGAAACTCGGACGCAATGACAATGCTTCCACAATTTGCTCGACTGAGGAATTTAATTCATGAACGCCCCACAAATATGTAGCCGACTGATAGGGAGGGGATTAAGAGTATGATAAATGAGAAAATATGACGAGTTGAGTGCCAATATACAGGATGAGGTTTTCCCCAATATCACCAGAACGTCGATCAAGAAAAGATGAGGGAAAGAATGAACTCCCCAAAAGATGATGTTCGAGTGATGACAAGCCAAGACAAGACAAGATAAGCACGGATATAGAGTGAGGTGTGTGTTGGTGTACGTTTTATCATACACCGAACACATAGAATAAAATGTCCAAAGACACTCTATCCTCTCTTGAACAAAATCACCGCGTATGCTAAGATTGTGAGAAGATCATATGGCGACTCCAAGGTTTCTTTTGGCAGGTCTTGACGTGTGGATAAGCTCAATGGGCATTGTGATATGCCAGTAATACACAAAGAGACGTACGCTAAAAATATTCTTCACAAGTTAGGACTTAGATAGATTTAACATTAAATACTCCTTTTTGGGATTTTCTGTTTGGGATTTTAAAAAAGTGCAAAAGGATAAGGGTTTAGAAGTTTTAATCTACTCCTGCGAATTCAAGAGACGGTAAAGATTAGGTGAAATTGGTAACCGCACTTTGCTTTGCCTCCCAAGGACAACTACACAAAGTGGGTGCAATCTTCAAGGGGTGTGATTACAGTTTTCATGTCTTGAACAATACTTATCCAGACTGAAGTTAAGCATCCATAATCATAAGCTCAGGCTAACTTTACACATTGAATAAAAACCATCTATTCAAAGAAAGTATGAGCTAAGTTTCACCAATCAATACTATGAGATCTTTCATTCATTCAACAAACATTCAAATCAAATTCTATTTTAATTCTAATCTAATGTTGAAGGAGATATGCAACCTTGCAAACCACTTGACATTAAAAGGGATTCAAAGTAAATCATGCATAAGAGCTTTTATTATCGGAAGTAGCTATACACAACAATCTCATACTACTCTCTTCACAAAATGAAAATGAGAGATCCAAAGTTTATATAGAGTTTCTCGGAATAAATGAAAGGCCAAGATTGAAACAAATCAATGGCCAAGATCAATACACATCAACCCTAATTAGGGTTTTGTTGACGTGGTTTTTGTGACCGCACCAAACAGCAGAATGAAATAGTTTAGGGCTACTCCATTCTCTCTTGATCAAAGTATTCCGTGTGCTAAGATTGCGAGATAGATCACACGTTCAACTCCAAGGTTCCTTTAATGCGAATAGACCCAGTTCGGTTGATGTGTATTTGCTGTGTTCTTACGAGGGGACTTACACAATTGTTCAGACTTCTTGCAGTTAGCAGTTGGTATGATTTTGAAGGGGATTTTGTGCGTAGGATTTGGCAATATAGCTTATTCTCCTAAAACTAATCAGAAATGTGCGGAAAGTAAAAGGGTATAAGGCCTAAGAAACTTATATTCTATTCTATATATTCTTCAATAGACTTCAACCAGATTTCACCTAGCCTCACGTCGGACAGCCTCAGTAAAATCGGTGCAATCTTCAAGGGAAGTAGCAAAAGATGTTCAAATTATGACTTAACATGCATACACCATCACAACGACGCATATAAGCATACAAATCACAATTGAAGTTAAACACAAAATAATCTCCAGTCGACCACACAAGGCGAACTTGTCATCAACAAACCGCTAGTGGTATGGAATTAAGCGAAGCTATCTCAATAAAACACCACACACCAAAGTAAACTACTTGCATGAAATTAAGCTACTTGGATACGAAAGGAAGAAGAGACCTTGCTAGCAATTCATGACAAGACGAATTCCATCATCAATGAAAAGATCTATTATCAAGAAAAGTGTTACACAACAATCTCCCAAAAGTTTTCAAAGGGAAAACTTTCTTTCTTCTCCAAATTATGCAAAAATGCTCTACAATGCTACACTATCTAGCTCTAATGCTAATGCTCTCTCAACGTCTACTGTCTACTATTCCAATGTCTAATCTAATGTCTTACAAATGAGGGGGACTCCCCCTTTTATAGCTAGCCAAGTCCCAAAAGACGGCTAGGGTTACAATCAATAGAGTGGCCAGAATCGTGCCACCTCAGCCCTAACCCTAAAAACTGCCAGAATAGGGAGTGGTACATTAAATGAATCAAAGATTCCCACTCACTCCCATAAATAGTAAAAGGTAATAAATGCTCCATATTCAGTCTTCTAGAAGATCCTCGTCCAGTAGTGTGTTCCCATTGGCCTTCTCTCTGACTGCCAACTCAACAAATCTGCCAAGTACGGCCTCAACCTCATGAACTGAAATAGGTGGAACACAATCTAACTGAAACTCTAACACCGTGACTGAATGCTCGTGCCTTGTACAAGATTTCCTCCAAGCAGCTAAGGAGTCCTGCGTGTTCTGGATCAAAGTGGAGAAAGTAGCAGTATTCTCGAAATCATCTTGTACAAAGGTCTTAACATCTGCAAAGAAAGGCACCAGCAAACCCCTCAAATTATCAAAATTAACTTCATCTGGATTCAGCCGCCTAGCAAATATAGCCTCAAAGGTATTCTGAACTCCATCTACAATGTTGGCCATAGCCTTATGTACCTGGCTGAATCTGCCTGTGCCGCATCGAAGAAGTCACGCCCTGTGATAGCCGAAGAATACCACCGAGAGAAATCATATCGGTCATTCGCCTGAATGACACCTCCATCAATCAGCAACTGCAATGGCACATGCCTCAATACCTCAAGGCGCTGGATCACCTTACTCTGATAGATAGAGGCATTGCCCCAAGCATGATCCACCGCATCCATCCGTGTCAAAATAGTAGAGGCCTGTTGAAAGGCAGAAGCAAGGTCCTCCATAAATTTCTCTGTCTCCACACGAACTCCTGTGACCCATTTATCTGCCTCTTGTGCCATCCTTCCCAACTCAACCAAGCCGCTAATCGACTCTCTAGGAATATCTGCCGGAGGCTCTATCACTGGTACATCCTGCCCTCGAGAACGAGACAACTGCTGAACATATCCAATTAACGCCTTGTGTTCTCGTTTCAACTTCTTATATTTTCCTTCCTTCTTGAATAACCTATCCTTGAGGGCAAGGAAGGAGTTATCACACTCAACAATCTGTGCACCAGTAGGGCGTCCCAAGTCCAGAGTGGTGACCACATAATTTTCAGGAACTGCTTCATTCCGGTCACACTCAACTCGTGGGACAGCTACGTGAAGGGTACGAGAGCCATCCTCCTCAGTGGAAATCTTCGAAAATTTCCTTGCCTTCTTCGGTGGAGGTGCACTGATCCTGTTTAAAAACTCTTCCATCTCAACTGCTGGATCAAGCTCCTCACTAGGGCTTCTTCTCATTCTATCCTTAAGCCAATTGGGCACATCATACTGTATGTCAAAGGGCGTACATCCGTGCGGAGCTTTCTCTCAACTTTTCATTCTTACGGTGGCTCTCATCGTCTCGTAGTATCATGGCGGCGCTTATATCATCATCATCGTCATGGCCTCTATCTCCTGGAAACCCAGGTTCGCATAGTCCCCTCATCATCCCGATCTTTGAACAGGTGGTTGGCGCTAACGCAACTGACTCTCGCGGGGGCTGAATATCATCTTGTACTATTACCTCGAGCCCTCAAGAAACAAAGACACCCCTGTAATTTGAGAGTGGTTCCGTAGGTGTTGCCACTGTGTGACTCGGCCGGAGGCTCGGCCGAACTATTTCTTTCTTCACAGTTCTCGGACCTCTTGGCGACCGAAGCTTTTTGAAGCACGCGATCTCCCATCATATTGTAAGTCAAGGTAATTGACCTACTCTTCAATCTGCTTACCGCCTATCAACCCGTGTGCTCGTGAATGTCATAACGATAGAGAGAGTATCCAAATCTGCAACCTCGGGCTCTGACCAATCTATAGGTGGAAGTGGAGTATCTCGAACTGCTGCATAATCGGATGTACAACATCCATATCCTCGCTCACCTGGTCCGGAACTGGCACAACCTCACACTCCCTGATCAGAGTAATTGGCAACCGAGAGAACATTCTTTTCCTTACTTCAATTTCATCAACTGCATCAGCCCAGTAATCTTCTATGGTGGCCTTATGCTTGAATTCCTCTAACAACACCCACTTGATGTTATGGTGCGGGTCATAGTGTTGTCGACTTGTGTGATATGAGAAATGATAAAATTGAAGCTCACTTTCAGCTTCTCTAGCTGCCTGTATCGAAGGACACACCTCATCTGAGTTGGCCATCACAATTGGAAACTCTATCCCTCCTTTCTTTTTCTTCTTTTGAATTTTGTCAAAGGCTAGCAACTGTTTGGATATCTCTAGCATCATTATTCTATCTGTCGGGTACTTAGGCAGCCTATATGGGTATGAGGAAAAACCTTGCAGCCTAATATATGAAAATCTCGGAAACTGTATAAACTAGCACCCATACCTTTCAATTAGCTCCTGGGCATCTCTAGAGATTCTGTGATGTAACCTCTCCTGAAGCAGCCTCGTGATGTACATAGTGAATGAATCGTTGACATGTTTGGAGTGGGTTGTGCTCGACAGGTGCAACTGTGTACACGCCTCATGGATTTTGAACTGATGAGAGCCGCATCCCACAGGTTCTTTATATGAAATCCCCCTGTACCTCGTCATTCGTGCCAACATATAAATAAGGTAGGAGCTCATGTAAAACGTTTTAGTCCTCCTCAAGCTCAGGAGCTGCTCATGTATATTGTCGCTTATCATCTCAGCCCAATTGACATAATCCTTGCCTTCTAGCACCAGGTTGATGTAATAAAACATCCAAGGCTCAAAAATGTAGGACTGTGGGCAACCACCAACCCTGCTCAGCATCATGATGAGATCACAGTATTCTTGTTTCAGGTCCTCCGCTATGATCTGTTTTGGCAACTTCGCACGAGATGGCTTAGGAGTGCTCATCCAGTGGGTGTTAATTGTATCCATGCATCTCTCGAAAGCTGAAGCGTACATCCGCTCCGCTCGCTCCCTGGATTTGTAAATCATGTTTCCTGTGCACCGGGATCCCGAAAGCTTCACCAATGGCTGCCGGAGTAAGATTGGCGAGTACTTGGCCATCAGGTGACATGATCGACCGGTGTTCCTTCTCGTAGCAATTAGCGCACTCCATTATCAGCTCTGAGCACTGAATGGCTGGCGGAAAACCAGCAGCTGCATATAATCCACTCCGAACAATGTTGTGCGAAGTGGCTGAAGCCCGATGACTTCCAATTCCAAACAGCCTGTTCTTGAAGGTATCCAGGTTGACAGAGCCCAGGTTAGTGTCCGTCAACTTGCCTAGCTTTGAAATAAACTTCGACTCTAGCATGAATGTCTTGCTCAGCTTCTTGATCATAGCTTGTCTTGAGGCACCATTGTCCTTTCCAGTTGTCCTCGCTTCAGCCATCTCAGCTTTTTTTCTTGAATAAGTTCGAATTCCCACACTTAGAGCAGATTTCTAAATGGACTTTGATGACTTGGCTTCACTATCAGCAATCAGCAATTTCAATAATTTCGTATCAGCAATCAGCAATCAGCAAACTCGTACTTTTGAGTTCTCAGCAACTTACTTCTAGGCGTCCTCCCTTTCAACTGGCAACTTCAACTTACTCAACAAATCAGACTTCAGCCTCAACACTAGCAAAGTCGTACCTCTCCCAAGCAACTTCAATCTTCAGCAAATACTTCTTCAACCAGCAAAGGCGTACCTCTTCCACTTCAGCTATGCCAATCCTCAGCAACTCAAGGCGTCCTCTAGCTGCAAATTTGATTAACTTTCAAGTGCACCTCTTCAGCAAACTCTATTCCTCAGCAAAATTCCAATTCCTTCAAGCTCTCCAGCAACTCAAGGCGTCCTTTTCTCAACTCAGCAACATTCAGATTTCAAACTTTTCCAACAACAGTTCACTGCACCACTTCACTCTCAGAGCGAATTTGACTTCCTCAGCTGTGAAAACAAGTGAAAAACTTCTCCATTTTATAGCTAAAACTCGAATTCTAGAAGAAGTTAATTTTAGCCAGTGCCATTAAACTCCACTACTCCACTTCAAGAATTCGAATTTTCCCTCTCTGGTGTTTCTGACACTTGTCTCCAGTCGTTGGGAATATTATTCTTCTAGAAACTTGACTTTGACTGGCGCCTTGGAATTTCTTTTCGAAAAATTTAATTTAAATTCATCATTTTTTACTCACCAGCCGGAGCTCTGTTACTGGAATTTGAATTTTAACTCTCTTCTGCTCTGAAAAATCCATCCTTGAAGAATTCAAACAAAATTATCTAGGCAACTCATCTTGGACTCATTGTTTGAAGAAAATTCATTTTGAAAACACATTTTATTCATTTTTGCCTTAGAAAATTTAAAATTCTCCCTTAGGAAAATTCACAATTTGAGTACTGATTAAATTCTTCACTGAAAGAGTGTCGGCGAAGTTTGGAAGACTTGGAAATCCATCATTCATCATGAACGTCCAGTACCCAGAAGAAAATTTTCTTCATAACGTCTCGAATCCATGGGTACCCAACGAATGGGTTCATTTAATTTTTCAATTTTGAACCTTAGAAAAAAATATTACTTTCACCATTTTAAATTGATTCTTCGCCTGCGATCATCCTGTGTTGCTCCAAACTGAAGAACTTGAATTCATCTGTGCAATATCATTCACTTCTGACTCCACTGCTGAGAAAATTGGCTCGTGCTTCGGAAAACTTCATTACTTTGAGCTCTAGGCATATTTTCCAAGGGAAAATAATTTTGCCTTAGAAAATATTTCAATCATCTTGCATTTTGAAAAAATTTCCCTTAGAAAATAATTTGATCATCTGCCAGTGAGAGAAGTATCATCCTCTTCATTTAAAAAAAACAATTTTTATTTACCTAGCACGCTTTTATTTCTTACTTCACACTTCACACTTGAAAATATTCATTTAAAAGCCCAACGCCTAGGCAACTTCTCCAGCACTTAGAAAATATTTCACCTTTACTACTTGAGGCGCCTAGCACACTTCATTTTATTTCCACCACCTTCAAATATTTCAACGCCTTCAAGCTATTTTAAAATATTTTAAGCGCCTAGCATACTTGGGAGGATTTTAAAATCACGCCTTAGCCACTTTGCCTTCACCACCTTAGAAAATATTTCAACACCTTATAACTCCCATCTCCCTAGGCGCATATAGCATTTGAAGAGGGATTTAAAATCACGCCACACACCTTTAGGCTTTAGGCACCCAACACACACACGCCCAGCAATTTTCTCTAAGGCCCACCACCTTGGGCGCATTCTACACATGATGGAGGATAACGCCTAGCTTTCACCTTGAATTTACCACGCCTTGGCAAAATTTTCACCTCAATTACCACCCTTAATCACTTTTCACATCCAAACATGGGCGCATTTCTATGTAGGAGAAGGATAAACTTGCTATCACGTCCCTTGTGACCCTTCACCTTCTCTATTTTCGTCTTGACATGCACAAGTTTGGGCGCATTTTGCTTATGGAGGAGGACGAAATCTTTGACTTTGTTGACTCTCTTCAAACTTGGCGCATTTTATACTTGCTGGTGGATGAACTTTCTCCAACGTTCTTGGGTGACTCTTCACCTTCCAATTTTTGTCTTCACATGCACAAGTTTGGGCGCATTTTGCCTAGTGGGAAGGATGAAAATGTTTGACTTTGCTTTGACCCTCTACAACTTTGGCGCATTTTGCCTATGCTACAGGATGAGCGCATTTTTGATGTGGAGGAAGATTTGAGTGTTGACTTTGCTTTGACCAATTTGCTTTTGGGCGCATTTCACCCCCTGTGAAGGATGAACTTGTATCTTGGGCGCATTTAGAGGGGTGAGGCGGATGTGTTTCATGCCTTAGAAAATTTTTCAAACCTCCTGAGCTTTCTTCCTTCTTTGGGCGCATTTGGACCCCTGAGCAGGACGAAGATTGTTGACTTCTTTTGACTTCTTGTGCCTTGGGCGCATTTTGCCCTGTGTGAAGGATGAACTCACACTTAGAAATTTTTTATGCCTCCTCACTAGCTGGGCGCATTTCCTTATGCCTGCTGGATGAAGTTCCAGACTTAGACAAATTTTCATCATCTTTCGCCAGCTTACGTGCCCTGCTATTTATAGTAAGTCCTCCGAATTTGTATCTCTGAAGCTCGGAACGGCTTGAAATTTTGCGCACTGCATCCTCATAGCTTCAATGTCCTGTCAACACTGCCATTTTTAGTCATCCTGCTATTTTTATCCTATTTCTGAAGGTGGTTTACTATAAATAGTAAGCTCAGGTTTCTGATAGCTCCCATGCTCCGATCGAGTTGAAATTTGGATGAGGCGCTCCTCACCACATGACCTGCTGGCTGACACTGACGCATGCGCTCAATTTACTATTTTTAGCCAGTTTCCAAATTGTCTTACTATAAATAGTAAGTGCTCGTTTGACTTGAAATTTCACCAGCAGATAGCCTAAAGAATGCTGATGGCGGTGGTTTACACCGGTTTTTGAAGATTCTGAGTTTTTACGCCTATTTTTAGGCTCCGAAGTTGGAAACCCTAATTTGCTTTGCATGCATACCAAATGAACTCGGTTTGCCTTCGTTTCTGTGGCACTGCGATCAGCTCGTGAATCAACTGCTGGGAGGCGGCTGCCGGGACACACTTGCTAAAAATAGCAAGTTCCTTACTGAGTGAGAATCTTCATTTTCATGTCATACCATCGCGAAGCTCTCGAAAAACCCATCAGGAATCACCCGACATGCAAAAGAAACCCTGACATGCAAACCCTAAAAATAGCCCTCGGAAGGCTGAATCCTGAAAGTGGTCACCTCGTCTTGCATGTTACATCATCGCGAAGGTCTCGAAAAACCCAGAAGGAATATCCGACATGCAAAGAAAAACTCGCATCGACCCGAAATTCGCCGGAAGCCGGACGCTAAAAATAGTAAGTTGTCCGTTTTCGCTCAAATTTTGCACGCGAGCTGCCTGATACGCTCTGAATGCCGTGTGACTTCGGAATCTCAAAATAGCTGACAAATTGTCTGTAATTTCACACTTACTAAAAATAGTAAGTACCTCAGAATCTGATGAAAACTTGCTGAAAGCCTGCTGGATACCTGCTGACAACAATGTTAAGTTCAATTTTCAATTTACTCACTTTACCTGACCTTGGACTGACCAGAAACGATGAAACCCTAATTTTAGACTTGGTCAGCTCCACACTTAAATTCACTGACGGGCGCAACCCCTCGAAAGGCAGACATCAGAAAAGAGACAGAGCAGGAGAGAGAGAAAAACCCAAGCCAAAAGACCGGAACGGGGCAAAATTTAGGGGGTCCCCATCTGAATGGGGTGATGTGTGAAAAGGTCACAACAGGTTTCTAAAAATATCATTAACACTAATTGCATGAAAGACAAGTGGCGCCAAGAGCTATTTTCAAGGAAATGCATCTCTATCCTCTCGGGCGGCAGTGTGTTTGATGAATTTGGACACGATTGGGATGACCTCTTCCATCGTGACCTGTGGCAACATGTTTATTCTGAATTCCAGCCCGTCCAAGTCCTCAACATAGCCGGCAAAGGCACTCTCCCATTCCAATTCTTGTTTCATGAAGGCATCTTAGATGGATAAGAAGTTCGCCACCCTAGTGAAGTTCTCTCTTAGAATCGATCCTGTGATGGAGAAGAAGATTTCTTGGACTCTGTGCCTTAGATTTTCTAGCTGCATGTCATTCTCTCGGACAATTTCTTTCTGAAACATATCCGCAGCTACAAGGAAAATCTTGTTCTGAATTTCTCTGATCTGTTCCTCAACTCTGAGTCCATCGCCTTTTGCTCTTTACAAGACCTTGCTCCGTGTTGTCAACGCCCAATACCAAGTGTGGAAGTCATAGGCAGCGCCTGCTGCAATTATCTTCCCGTCGATCAACTCCTATTTTGGAACTCCCTTTAGCACTCTGAGGCACAAAATGATCCTATCCTGAATGTCCGAGAGGTTGTCCCAAACTTCTGTCACACAGCAAGTCTGGAAAGCAACGAGGAAGTCTGTCTATAGGCTAGTGTTAATCTCTCCATAAATGCAGCCGCTTCTGTGCTTTTACTCGCCATCCATTCCTTACCTTCCTTAGCCGTGACCATATTTTCTTCAATGTCCTTGGCTGTTTCCTGTGAGGAGTTTAGAAGAGGAAGAGTTGCTGCATCACCCTGATTGAGCGGTTTGGTTAGGTGTTGAATGTACTCCTTCAAGCGCTTGACCTCCTTATATTCCTTCTTCTTCGCCACTTCCTTCTCTAGTCTTGCCTTGATAGTAGAGACTGAGTTGTGCAACTCTTCAACTTCCTTTAATCTTTTCTAACCTATTTAAACCATTTAATTTTGGCTACCTTTTAATTTACCCATGGCTAAGTAATTATTATTGTTATTATTATTTTAT
Source organism: Sequoia sempervirens (assembly GCA_007258455.2). Classification (NCBI taxonomy): domain Eukaryota; kingdom Viridiplantae; phylum Streptophyta; class Pinopsida; order Cupressales; family Cupressaceae; genus Sequoia; species Sequoia sempervirens. The sequence goes on along the minus strand of VDFB02328190.1, from coordinate 37,102 downwards.
TTTTAAGTCATTTTGTTTCTCTTATTTAGCTAGGGCGGATTTCTAGACTTCCTTGCCATTTTTCCCTTGGTGGGCAGATTTGTCTCTTGGCTAGATATTTTCCTTGGTGAGCGCACTTTACCAACACTTAGACTTTTCTCTTCTTAGCCTAGGGTGGACTTGACAGTGCCTTACATAATTTTAATCATTGGAAGGGCAGACTTGGAGGCCTCTATGCTATTCATGTTTTTCTTCATGTCTTAGAAACTTTTATCATGCTTGGGGGGCGGACTTTGAGTCTTTTATTCCAAGGGTGGACTTGGCTAAGTCTTTGCCATCTCCTCATTAGTTTGGGCGGACTTTATGATTGCTCTGCCATCCAGACTTGTCCAAGGCGGACTTTAAAGACTCTTGACAACTCCATGGCGGACTTGACCTTGTGCCAGATGTGCCTTCATTTTGAGTATGGCGGACTTCATGATGATTATGCCATGAATTTCTTGTTGCCATTCTTGTTTGCTTTTGGATCATCAAACCCTTGACATGTGATTTTTCTTTATTTTTCATGATTTTTTAGTGCTTTTTACTCTTGGAGGTGCAAAACTTTGATTTTGAAGATGAAACGTTGACACCATGACCTGTGAGACCCAAACCCCAGGTTGACTTTCTAAAAATAGAAAAAACAAAATGCAAAATTTTTAAAAATAGTAAGTCTCGGATTGGTCCAAAAATGTCAAAAATGAAAAAAGCAAAAAAGCAGAATCCCTAAAAAATAGGAAGTGTCAGAATTGACTCAAAGCACAGATGATCCTTGTCCTCTGGACCTTCTGAGCACTTCTATGACGTCTAGGCACTGTTTTGGGCTTGAACTCTCCACTTGACTTGGATGGTTTTCAAAACTCTAACTCTGGACCCTCAATGGAATAGACCTCATGAAATTGCAGCGCTACGACAAAACCCTAGAGAAGCAAACTACTGGGGGTCTCCATTTGCAATGGGGCGATGTGTGAAAAGGTCACAACATCTGGTGACTCCACTTGGGGGATGTTCCTGAACATTCCAAAGATGGTACCCATTTCAAGCCTGGAATCTTAAATTAATTATAACTAACTTACCCTTTGACTAAGAAGAGTACTCAAAAGGAAAGAGGAATCCTAAACTGTATCAAGACCCTTTATCTTGTAGTTTCAAGTGTGTGCAAATGTGTTTATTTCCATCTCATAAGACCAATATGACTCTTTGGTTCCATCATGGTATTCTTGTGTAGTTTTGCCTTAACTCCAAAAGCATCCTTGGATAGAGCCTCGTTGCCAGCGAGCATCCATAGCCCCGACGAGGTTATCTTCTATAATCTTGCGAAGATTGCTCTACTTTCGGCGATTTATTATTATTTTGATTCTTTTTTACACCTGTAGAGATGTCCACACACCCAAAAGCCAAGTGTTTTGATTTTTCATTCTTTTCTTTTAGTTCATTTTGATATATATTTTTTTTTCACATATTTGCACACTTTGGCTTGTAAGCAATGAAGCTCACATGGGTTTGAGCATTATAGTGGCACTGAAGTAAGATTTTTGATTATTCTTTGTAGTTTAGCCAATAACTTTGCCTAGGAGACCATAATGACTCAGAGAATTCATTAAGTGTGTAAGATATAATAACTGTAAGACTCAATGCCAAGATACAATAGATGATTTCCTTTCTAGTCAAGTTCTAACCTTAACCTTAAGATATTTTGGAAACAATTAATCTAGGATTCAAAGATTTTCCACAAATATTTATCCGAGGAATAGTCCTAATATACCTTGGCTAGGTCAATCCAGAGCGTGCATGTAAACAACACCACCTTTCTCACAAAATGGGAAACCCTCCTTATTCAAAACTAACCTAAGCAATTTAACCCTAAGGCAAAACAAAAGCAAACTAAACAAACAAAGCAATCTAATCTAAGAAAACAAAGACAACTAAACTAACAAAACAAAAGGAACTAAACTAGTGAATCTAAACAAACGAGGACCCAAAAAGAGAAACTAATCAAACTATGTACAGACAAGTTCCATCAAGGAACTCAGGGTTGGAAATAATGTATCAGAAACTGCCCATTAACGGGCAACGGGATGTCTTCTCCTGTTAGGGTTTTCAATTTGAATGCATTCTCTCCCAATAACTCGGCAATTTGATATGGTCCTTTCCATAGGTTGTCAAATGTATCATGGTCTCCTCTTCGTTCATGAGCTTTATCCCAATAAAGGACTAGGTGAGAGATTCTAAAGGACTTTATTGTTGCACGTTTGTCAAACCATCGTTTAACAACACCTTGATGTTTTGCGAAATTCTCGAGAGCTTGATCTCTCTGTTCTTCTAGTAATAAGAGTTGTGAAAGACGAATTTGGACTCTATCTTCCCGGTCTAGGTACTCTTGCATGAATCTTAGCGTTGGAATCCTCAGTTGAATGGGAAAGATAGGATCTTGCCCATAGACTAAGTGATATGGAGAGGTTCCCAATTACTTCTTGGCTCTTGTTCTGTCTGCCCATAGAGCAAACTTGAGTTGAGAATGTCAATCTCTCGGATTTTGATCCAACAACTTTTTGATCACATTGAGCAAATTCTTGTTCGTGGACTCTACCAACCCATTACCCTGGGGGTAATAGTTTGAGGAAAATTTCAAAGTGATCCCGTAGTCGAATGCCCAGTTGGAAAACTTCAAGGAAGTGAAAGCAGAACCATTGTCACATACCAAAGCCTTGGGACAACTAAATCTAGTGATAATGTGTTCTTCCAAGAACTTGATTACTACATTTGTCGTTCAATTCTTCAATGCTTGTGCTTCAGACCATTTGGTGCAATAATCAGTTGTAGTTAAAATATATCCGTGCTATGCTGAAGACTGTGGGTTTATCATGCCAATGAAATCAAGCCCCCACATCGCGAATAGCTTCAACTCTGTGATTGGTTGTAGTGGCATAGTAGGATTCTTTTCACGGGTTGTGGTGATTTGGCAGGTGTGGCAGGTTTTGACATGCCCATATGCATCTTTGAAAATGGAGGGCCAATAGTACCCTGCTCTTAAAATTTGATAAACTATTGCCCGACTCTCTCCATGCCCTGTCTCAAACTTGGAATGAAAATGTTCCATGATTCTTTTGGCTTCATCATTCCCAACACATCTTAAGTAAATTCCTTCGTGATTCCTTCTATAGAGTACTGATCCTTGAAGCATATAACGTTGGCACTTGAGCCTGAAGGCTCGCTTTTGTGCCGGATTCATCTGCGTGGGATACTTGTGATTTATCAGGTATGCGGCGATGTCATAATACCACTCCTCTGGGGAGGTGTTAGTCAATACATATGTCTGTTGTACTAGGCTGGGCCCTTCAATGGCCATTGTTTGAGTTAAGGCTTGCCCACAAACTAGCGTCATCGGCTATAACTCAATATCATATTCTTGGATAGTGGCGACCCACTTTCCTCTTCTCTCTCCTAGCTCATTTTGCATTAAGAGTGTTTTGACAACTGCATCAGGAACGATGGCGAAAGCTTTACTCCTCAAGATATAGTGTCTGAATTTTTTGATGGCCTTCACCAATGCATAGGCCTGCTTTTCAACATTGGGGTACTTCAACTCCGCATCCTTAAGAGGTGAGCTCATGAAAGCTATGGGATGCTCGTCTCTCTCTTTTGTTCTCTGAGTAAGCATTGCTGCACAAGAATGCTCTGATGCAAAGGAATATAAGTAGAAAGGCTTTGTATAATCTGGGCTAACCAAGACAAGAGCATCAGCTATGGCCTGCTTGATTTCTTCAAAGGATTTCTTTGTTGGTGGTGTCCTCTCCATCTTGGCATCTTTTTTCAACATCTCATTTAAAGGTTTTACTATCTCGGCAAAACCAGTGATAAATTTTCTGACAAAATTGATCTTCCCAAAGAAAGGTCTCAATTCCTTTTGGTTAGTAGGCAAGTGGATTCTTGAGATTGCCTCTATGCGTTTAGGATCAATTAATATCCCCTTCTCAGTGATCAGGTGACCCAATAATTTGCCCTCGGTGACCCTGAATATGCACTTCTTTGGATTTAAGGAAATCCCATACCTTTGACATCCTTGAAATACCTTCCTCAAGTCTTCTATGTGGTCTTCTCTCTTCTTCGAAAACACGGTCAGATCATCCATATAGATAATTATACATTTTCCAATTAAATCTTTGAAGGCGATATCCATGGCCCTCTGAAATGTGGCCCCTGCATTAATTAACCCAAAGGGCATTCTTTTGTAGGCAAAGGTTCCCCATTCTGTTGTGAATGCCGTTTTCAATCTATCTTCATATTCCACAAGTACTTGGTTGTACCCAGAATATCCGTCCAAAAAGGGCATCATCCGTGACCCATTGACAATTTGTAAGACCTCATCGAGTGATGGCAAAGGATAGTTGTCCTTTTTGGAAGCTCTGTTCAGGTTTCGGAAATCAACACAGTCTAATTTCTCCATTTTTCTTTCGAACTGGGACCAAGTTGGTGACCCATGTTGAGTGGCGCGCTGGGAATATGATTCCTGCTGATAACAATTGCTTGAGCTCCTGATGAATGAGCGGTTCTAGTAGTGGGTTAACCGGTCTCTGGCGTTGTCTGAATGGCTTACTTTCAGGCTTGAGTGGAATTATATGTGTGATGATAGAAGTGTCATAAGTTCTCAAATCTTCATAGCTCTAGGCTATGACATCAGGAAACTCCTTCATACTCTGAATTATCCCAACCTTTTCTTTGGCTGTGCAGGTTTTACTTATGCATAGATTCTTAGCCTCCTCCTTGGTTCCTAGATTCACCTTTTTGTATTGGTCCCCTTCGATCCTTTGATTCTTTGCTTCATTGATTTGATCTTGATCAAATATTCTTTCCAATTGTATCGTCACTTTTGGAATGATATTTGTCTTCAGGTTCATGATGCCATCATCATCGAATTCGACTTCTCCTGTTGTATCATCTTTATCAATAATCTGTGTTACAAAAACATTTGAACTTGTTAGAAACTCGAGAATGTGATCATCATCCTCAAAAACTTGGAAGTTTGTGATATCATCAGGGATTGATGGTATTGATGATAGCTCTATTGCGAACTGACTTATACCATCCATGGCTAGGGGCTCTAGTGAACTGGCTGCTTGTGCCAAGGAATTTGCTACTTGATTGTTTGATCGGTTTACAGATTGAATATTGAAAGCATCGAAGCTCTCAATAAGATCCCACACTCTATTGCGGTAACGAGCTAATCTCTTATCATGGCAAACATATTCCTTCCTCACCTACCTCGCGACTATCTTTGAATCTCTAAGAGCATGCAATACCTTTGCTCCTTTCCTCAGTGCTAGTAGTAATCCATGAATCAATGATTCATATTCTGCTACGTTATTCGTGCAAGGGAATTCTAGTCTGTGAGCTGCAAGGTATGCTTCTTCGTTTGGACTGATTAATTCGAAACCAGCTCCGGTTCCTTTCTTTGATCGAGATCCATCAAACCTTAGGATCCAAAATTGTTCCTGTTGTGAGGTTTGTGGAGTCTGTGGATCTGCATTTCCTTCTTGAGGATCTTGCTCAAATTCTATCTCTTGTATCCTTACTAAGGTAGAGCCATCGATGTGATTGACCTTTGCATGGTTTGGAAGGCCCAATGTTAGTGGAATTCTTTCCTGTACCTCTTCTATGGCTTTGTGGCACATCTTACATATGAATTCAGAATGAGCCGCGTTGTGGATTTGACACCAATTCGGTAGTAATAGATCTTGAATATGGATATTTTCGCGCAATTCTGCCTTCATTTGAACACTTTTCCAGACAAAGTTTCTGAAATTTTCAAACATTCCTTCATTATTATCCTGGGAGCTTTCCCCCTTTTCAATTAGCACATCTGAGGAATCAGTCATCCAATTGCTTTCCTAAATTGATCCATGCAACTTGAGGACTTCATTCACTCTAGGCTTGTAAGAGCCTAAGTCTGTCTCTAGAAACAATATTTCATTGTTCTCTCCATATTCAGTAATCATCAGCTTGAGCCTCGGTGTGCTATCAACCCTTATTTTGTTCGGGACTCCTTTCCACGGTAGCCACATGTGAGAAAATTCTATAGAAATATATCCATTTAGCCTCCTCGACCAATCTATACTCAAAAGCATGTTGTACCCATCAAGAATATCAGCAACTGAAATGCCGATACAACTTTGTATTCTTGGGTCCGCCGCTAATTGCATGTGAATATTATTTAATTCTCCCATAATCGAAACTTCTGTCTTATCTAAGTGATTTTCTTATTGGTTTTTGTAGGCACAAGTCCTAACCTGTGGCAGACAACTAGTCGCATCACGTTGCTTGAAGCGCCGAAATCTACTAGGCAATTGTGCAACATTTTGCCAAATATTCTGATTGACAACAAAAATGGGGCGGGCTCGTCTTTTCCCTGGTAAAAGACTATTGAGCGTTTTTCCAAATTGCTAATATCTCGATTCTTTTCTTTTTGTGCTCACGGGACAAGTTCTTTCTTTGGTGGGGTCTGTGGTCGCTCACTTGTCAAGACTTCTTCTTGAAATATGTTTGTATCCATAAGGACTTCCGCTGGCAACATGTCTCTTTGATTTGAATTTTTAGACGATGTCTGGGCCATTCCTACAACATTAGGAGGTTGTTGCGGAGCATCAAATATGTCGCCTGACACTTCTAACTCAGCAATATTTGTATTTTCCGGAGCATTGGATACTCCTCTGTTCGACACATTCTATGAGGTTTTTCTCGGGGCGACAGCTTCAGTCAAATTGCCCAGAAGCGTTTCCTGAACCTCAGGGATTCTCATCAACTCGATCAGAGGTAAGCTGACCTTTATCCTTTGAAACTCTTCAAACACGTATGAACTTAACCTCTTTAGTTCTTTGTCATGTCCCCTTCTCAGTGACATCTCTCGGAGTACAGGATTGGTCTATCACACGACCCTCGTAGGCTGATAGACTGGATAGAGGGTCACTTCGGAGCTTGGCTCAGCTTCAGTTAGCAGAGATTGATCAGTAGTCTTTCATTTTGGCTCAATCGGAGACTTTTTGCAGAATTGCTATTTTTAGCAGTTCCTGGCAGGCAGAGTGGGATCCCTGCTATTTTTAGCAGTATGGCTTTGGCAGTATTCGGAATCACTTCAGAGTTCGTCAGCATCAGACGGATCAGTCATCGGATTAGTATCGAGGAAGATATTAATATTTAATTGCATTAATTAAATATTAATTATTTAATGATTATAATATAAAGTTATAATATTAATTATAACTTAAGTGATTTCTCATTGAGGGGTGCGCCATCATCAGGAAAGGGGCCAGTTTGGCAATTAAAGATTATTATAAAATATTTCACAGACTATTGAATTATTAAAAGATTAAAATGTGAATATTTTATTAAAACCCTATTCTTAAGGAAATCGCACTTTTCAGCATAATAGTGGATTTGCCTTGGGTTTTGAGCATTATGAGATTATTGAGAATTGAAACTGATCAACTTTGATCTGAGCCTGAGACTTTAGGGTTTCGTGTTCGAATTCCTTGGGGAACGAGCCATCTCCATCGGAAAGCAATTCAGAGGGTGTGGAATACCACTTGATTTATTGCCAGCAGAGGTTTTCTCATCCAGAGGAGATCACAGAGCTTCAGAGGATTCATCATCTTCAGAGTTATTTAGTTGTTTGCATTCAGAATACCTTCTATTCCTCAAGGCGCATATTTTCTGTTATTCTGGAGACTGGAACTTGAAATTTGAGGAGGCCGTACTTTATTTAAATGCTGTTTCTGACAGGCCGTACCTGCTGTCAGGCCGTACCTGTTCAAAAACACGTGTTTCTTTATCTCTGAGAAACGCCTTTGAGATCTACTTCAAACTTTCTTCATTGGAGGCGCCAACCATCTGGGAGTCATCTGGAATCAACGTTCTGAGGGAGAAAGGCATTTATTATCTCAGCCGTACAGATCTGTACCTTCAGCTGTGGCAGAAATACCAGGTTTTTACAATAAAAAAATTCATTATTTAATATTGCATGTCTGTAGAGCAATTTTGTAATCATTCCGGAAGGGCAAATAATAGACCGGTATTCGTGTTGGCATCAGATATTCTTGTTATCAGAGTAGAAGTATTTAATTTGAATTTATTATTTATTTCCAAGCAAAAATCGTACTTTTCATTTATTGTTCAAAAACTTCAAAAATTGCAAAAAAACCAAAAACCATCAGAAAAACCTAAAAACAGTCAGAAACGGAGATTTTGGGGAAACTAGGGTTTCTACATATAAATAAATATTAATCTATTCATTTTTTTATATTAAGATCGTAATTACTTATAAGGCTTAATAATTGCCGCAAGCATGATTATTCCATGATGTATATATATATCCTATATAAATATATACATATCCTTACTTCTAATTGATTTCAATTTGCAATAATCTTTTTGACATAAATGTGTGTGTGTATATATATATATATATATAAAATAATATAATTATATATTCTATATAAATTTATATATATTATTATTCCCAACTGACTTCCATCTACAATAATTTCTTGTCATGGATATATATATATATATATATATGGATAATGTTTAATCTTACTCTCAATAATTGTAAATGGCATACCTCTAATTTCTAACTGTCAAGTTGCTGACTGTGTTAATCTTTATTCCTTATTCTATTCTTATCTAAGGTGATCAAATTTGGAGAATCTCCTTTATTCCATGCCTCCCCTTTTACCACCGTATGAAATTCCTTCCTTAAATATGTGTTGTCTTTCCCCATAAGGGACGTGACTTTAGAGAGGATCGCATCACTTCAGTAACTTGCTGATTCTAATCTGTTTTTAGTTTGTGATAACCGTTAAAATATCAGGTTAGTGTTATAAAAATAACAATTATAATTGTAATGTAATTATTGATAGTTACTACATTCTTTTTATTTATTTTTGATATTCAGTTGTTTGCTCTAGTATAATAATAATAATTTGCCAATATCCTTATTTATTTTATTTCAATTTATTACAATCTTTTATATTGATGTATAATATTTAATATTTATATTTTTGTATTCACAATATTATATTTATATTTATAATCATAATATTATCTTTGATAGTTATAATAAGAATGTTAAATAGTTAATGTTTTTTTAATATGTATTTTGTTTATCTTGTTTTTGATGTTTTATATTTCAATGTTACAATTTTGGGGACATGACAGTCCACCCCACCCAAGATTGCTTGTCCTCAAACAATCAGCCTTCAAAACATCTTCACATTAGGAGTTACGTTCTTCCACACCTCATCCCTATTCTTGAGATCCTAATTTAAGTCTCTTGCAAAATTAACTATCGGATTCGGCAAATGATGGTATTGAAATGTTCTCCCTCTGTATCCCAAGTTTGAGGGGGTCACACCTTTTCACTTTGTAATGTCCCCTTCTATTCGGCCCTTTCCAAATGACCTGGCCTTTTTCTGGAAACCCGAAGGCTAGTCGGAAGGTAAAATTAGGGTTTCCTATTTTTGAGGATGTCTTTCCTCGGAGCTGGTGGATTCAATGGCGGATTCTTTCTGGGTTTTCAGAGAGCTTCGCAGTGGTATGTTCGTCTTGGCATTCTGAGCAATTTTTGGAATTTACTATTTTTAGTAAATTCTATTTTTGGCAGTTTTTCAGTTGGGTTCAACTTGGTTGACTTCCTACTTCAATTTGGTCAGTTGACTTGATCATTAATGGCTTCAGGGCACATTTGGAGAGATAAGTTGATATTTTTAATTAAAAGTCACGTTTTAATCTTATATTCGAACGTTGACCCCTTGGCCTAGTCTATTGACTTTATGTTGTTTTGAAAAGTGGGCTTTTTGAGGGTGGCGCTTCATTAAAGATTAATTTATTATTTGCCAAAGTCAAAACAAGTATAAGGTGGGCGCATTTATCAAAGTAATGATTTTTATTTAAAATATTAATATTGAGCTTAAAAGGAAAAGGACGCCATCTTGGAGAAAGAGCTAGGGTTTTGACATTGAAGTGGATTTTAGGGTTTCAAGAAGTCAACAGGAAGTTATAAAAGGAAGGCTTTGAGCATCATTTCCCATCTTTGGACTACAGTACTGTTATGCTGCCGATTTGCCTCTGGGTTTGCTTCGAGGAATGAAGGCCTCCTAGCTCGGGCATCGCTTCTTGTTTGCAAGACAACAACTAGTGGTGATTCAGTCTATTTGTGAGTTGCATTTAGTTCGTGCATTGTTTTCAGCTTATTGCATTCTTAGATCTGATTTGGCATATTATTGGTTTCAGCATATTGCATTGTTTTAGACAGCAGATTCATGTTTTTAGTCATAAATAAAAAAAGACAAAAATATTGCATCTGGGTATTAACCCATTCTCTTTGTTAGACCTAGGCGCCATACTTCCCAAGTCTGCAGATTTTTTAGTGGAAGCATTAATTTTTAATAGCAGATCGCCCTTTTCAGCTGGGGCCGTACTTTTTAGATGCCTTGGGATTCGTGCATTAATCATTAGTTGCATTTTGAGTCCAAGCTTCAGTGCTGTAAGTGATGGGAAAAGTGGGACAGAACACCATTCCACAGAACAACACTGGGTATAGAGGCGAGCACAGTGCTTCCAACCAGCATGATGGACATGCTGTTCAGCATACATCAAACCACACTTATGTCTCATCCAGGCCCTTCAAACCCACCTTCGTGGCACCGGTTAACACTCAGCCAGATCCTGAAGAGAATGCTTCATTCGTGGAGCAGTTGAGAGTTGGTCGTGCAGAATATGATTATTTACCTGTCGACATCAAGATGGATATGTCCTACAATGACTTCATGGATCATAAAAGGAAGAATAAAGGACGGGGTAGATCTTATGATCAAAGAAGGCCATCAACTCAAGGAGACTTGTATCAAGCTGTCAACAAGGTTATACTTCCACACTTTGATGGGAGTGATAATAGTTCAGCCCGAGCTTGGATACAGAAGCTGGATAACTATCTAGCTCTCAGACCCATGGTAGAAGAAGAGGCGATCAAGTTTGCTACGCTACACCTTGATGGGGTGGCGCATGAATGGTGGTACCATGGCCTAGTTACTTTGGGTCATGGGTCTATCACAACTTACGATGAGTTCACCACTAGACTCATCGAGAGGTTTGAGAAGAAGGATCCTAAAATTCATTTCAGAGAACTTGCACAATTGAGACAGTATGGCACAGTTGATGCCTACATTGCCGAGTTTCAGAGACTCTCAGTCATGGTGACTGGAATCACGGAAAGGAGATTGGTGATTCTTTTCAGTGAAGGTTTGATAGAACCTCTCAAAGGTTGGATTAAAGCCTTTGACCCACCAACCTTGCAGGAGGCCATGAAGAAGGCAAGAAACATGGAGGGGGCAGCTCCTAAGGCAAAATTTCAGTCAAACTCCCCCTTTCAGAAAAGGGATAAAGGGAAAAGACCTCAGCATAGACCTCCTTTGAGACCTCAACACAAGGAGTTCAAACATCACAATCCCCATGTCACTAGGTTGGATCCTAAAACCCTGAATGAACTCCGAAGAAAAGGGTTGTGTTTCCGGTGTAGGGAAAAATGGTCTCAAGATCATGTTTGCCCTAAAGGGGTCAAATTCAATCAGATTGAGTACTATTCTGCTGGTGAAAGTAGTTCTGATTTTTCCGACCAGCAATCTGATTTTGAAGAAAGTGAAGTAGATAGAGCTCCAGAAGATTCCGGTGATGAGAAGGAAAGTGGTGGAGTCTTAGCTCAGCTTTCTAGCTTCCAAAGAAACGAATCATTCAAGGTTCGAGGGATGATCAAAGGGAAGCGAATCGTTGCTTTGATCGACACTGGAGCAACACATAACTTCATTGATGAAGTTGTGGTAGCCAAGAAGGGGCTGCAAACAGAGGAATTTGAAGGGTTCAAGGTCATGGTTGCCGATGGATTTCATATTTCTTGCACCAAGAAAATTTCAAACATGACCATGCAATTGGGAAACTACGAAGTCAAGGATGACTTCTATGTAGTCCACATTGGAGATACTGATGCCGTCTTAGGCATTCAATGGCTGCACCCTTTGGGAGATCTTTGAATCGCATCTGAGCTCAAGTCTAACCGGGACGGAAAAATATAGTTCGGGAGAGGAATGTCCAACAGCCCTCAGAAGTGTCATTCAAAAGAATGGTGGCAAGGCTTCGATCCGTCATTTATCACCGAGTGGGTTGCGTAATGCATGATCCTTTCCCTAGTCCCCGTTGAGACCAAACGACCTCCCATATCCAAAATAAATACTCACAAAGAAGAACATTGTAAGTGATAGGGACAGCAAGTTCCTAAGTACTTTTTGGCAAGAAGTCTTTAGAATGAGTGGTACTGTGCTTACTCCAAGCACTAGTTACCATCCCCAAACAGATGGTCAAACTGAAGTAGTGAACAAGTGGTTGGAAGGCTACTTGAGAAACTATGTGTCAGAACAGCAAAGAGCTTGGGTCAAGTGGCTGCATATAGGCGAGTATTGCTACAATTCTTCTTTCCATATGTCGATTAAGATGTCTCCTTTCTTGGCACTTTATGGGTATGAAGCACCTAGTTTTGCAGATTTGGTGTTTGGTGACAGCAAAGCACCCCTAGCCAAGGATTTGTTGCAGCATAGTCAAGACATAATGAAATCCTTGAAGGATAATTTGCATATTGCACAAAATCAGCAGAAGTTGTATGCTGATCAGAGGCGTGTTGAGCGTTCTTTCGAGGTTGGGGATATGGTCTATCTTCGTTTACAACCTTACAGATAGTCTACTCTCAAGAAGAGTGGAGCGGAGAAGCTCAAACCTCGCCATGGCCATTCGTGGTCACTCCTAAAGTTGTATCAAAGAGTTTAAGAATTAGAGCCATTCTCCGATAGCAAGCAGAGTATAATGTCTTCCATCGCATCTCGCCAAGAAGGCACTTGACATAATGTGTATTGCTTCATCACAGCCAAGCACCTTTGGATGAAGAGGGACAATTTGGTTCTAATTCCGCAGTGTTGTGATCGCCATTGACACTTCCATTGCAAATGGGGACCCCCTAATTTTGGCTTTGCTTTCCGTTCGTTTTGTCGTTGTCTCTCTTTTCTACTGTCTGTCTTTCCGGGATTGTGCCCGCCATTGAGTTTAAACTTGAAATTTTGGCTAAGTCTAGAAATTAGGGTTTTGAGTTTCCTTGCCAATTTGGGGTCAAATGAGGTGAATAAATTGAAAATTGAGACTAACACTGTTGTTAGTATGCTTCCAGCAGGTTTCTACAGAATTTTCATCAGATTTTGACTACTTACTATTTTTAGTAAGTGTGCAATTACAGGCAATCCTTCAGCATATTTGAGATTCTGACAGTCACACTGCGTCCAGAGCACATCAGGCTACTCACAGGTTAAATTTGAACTAAAACGGACAACTTGCTATTTTTAGCAGTTCCACCTTTAGAGGCAATTTTTAGGGCTTAGATGTAGAATTTTTCAACGCATGTCTGGAGATTCCTTGTGGGTTTTTCGAGACCTTCGTTGATATGACATAAACGAGATTTACGACTTTGCTGGCACTTAGCCTTCTGTCGATAGGGTTTGCATACCTAACGCTAAAATGTCGTACATTCTTTCTCGGTTTCCAAGAGCTTCGCTGATGGTATAAACATGCAAGTGTAACCTACCACTTTTCTCAAAATCAAACTTAGCTTCATTTTAGCCAGTGTTTGCATGTTGAAGATTTTTCTGGGTTTTTCTGGGTTTCTCAAGATTTTTCAGGCAGTATGACATGCAAAATCATCCGGCAGCCGGTCGGTCACTTTTCCGGCCGCTTTCTATTTTTAGCAGGTATCACTTGGGCAGCCACTCAGCACTTCAGAACTGTAAACTGATCGTCATGCAACTGAAACGGGGTCGAACGGAGCTCGTCTGAGGAGCATGCACAAAATTAGGGTTTCAAGCTTGAGAGCTAAAAACGAGGAGTCAAACGACAAAGTGCCCTAAAACTGAAGTATCCATCATGGTCAACATCTTTCAGGAGGTCTGCTGGCAAAATTTGAAGGCAATCGGAGAACTTGCTATTTTTAGTAAGGTGTTCCAGACGCAGGCTATAAATAGAAAGTCGATCTCAAGCGTCAACACAAACGGGAAAATTCACCAACAACGGGCGCACTATCCAAATTTCAAGTCAAACGGGGCTAGGAAAGTCTCAGAAACGAACACTTACTATAAATAGTAAGTCACTTCAGGAGCAGCTATAAATAGTAGGTCATTGCGAAATTTCAGTATGAACGGGTTAAGCAAGTAATAAATACCCCTTGGCGTGAATTTCAGATCAAACGGAGTTGCAGAGGATGAAGAATCAGATAATTGCTATTTTTAGCAGGCTGGGGCAGGTCAATTAGGGTTTCCTAAAATCAAGGGCAGAACACGACAGTCAAGCAAAAATAGCATCCAGTTACAATCACCATGCTTCGGGCAATCAACACATGAAATTTGAAGACTTTCTGAGCAGTTTCTATTTTTAGCATGTTGCTAAAAATAGCAGGGGCATGCAGATATCAGGGCCCGACAGCTCTCGAGATCCGAACAAAGCAAAATCCAGCCTTTTGAAGCTTGAAATTAGCTTGAAGTGCAAAAAAAAATTGACAAACTTTCTAAAAATAGCAAATTAGGGTTAGCATGATCAAAACACCCTAAATTTGGCAAAGGGCAGGAAATCCACCAAGTTTGATAATTTTTTGGGTCCAGCATCAAAACTTGCTTTAAAAGGCCAAAGACAGATCAAAATTCTTGAAGTGTTTGAAACATGAAAGAAGACCCCTCCATTTGCGCCCTCAAGCTGGCAGGAGTCTTGAAATTTTCCAAGTCATGAAAATTGGAAGCTCCACTAGAAATATGCGCCCTTGCAAGCCTGAAGGAGGTTGAAAATTTCTCAAAGTCTGCTAAATTGGAAGTAGAAGACCCCATATGTGCCTTAGTTGAAGAGGGAGGCTGGAAACGTGCTAAGTGTTGACAACTTGATGCTCCATGGGTGAAATGGGCCCTTGAGGTTAAAGCTTGATGAAATATATTCTAAGTACAAAATTGGAAGCTCCTATGGTAAAATGCGCCCTTGAGCTTCAAGCTGGCCGAAAATATTCTAAGTGCTCGAAATTTGAAGTCCAGATAGTGATTTGCGCCCCACTTGAAGAATGACATAGTAAGAGCCCTCCAAGGAGTAGAAACTGAATGTTCACCCATGCAAATGCGCCCTGGTGCTGAAAGTGAAAAATTGTCTAAGTATCAAACTGAAAGTCCAACATACTAAATGCGCCCTTCAAGATGAAGACTCAAAAGGGTTTCTAACTCCATGAAATTGAAAGTTCACCCCTCCAGTTGCGCCCAGGAAGAAGAGGGGGTGATTGAAAATTTTCTAAGGCATTCAAATTCGAAGACCACCCTCCTGTTTGCGCCCAAGGTCATGGGAAGAGTATAAAATATTCTAAGGCTTTTGAACTCAAAGCACAGGGTCTAAAATGCGCCCCTCATGAAAGGAGGTGCAAGAAAAATTCTAAGTCATGAAAAATGAAAGCTGAGAGGTGGAATTGCGCCCAAGACAAGAAGGAGGTGATTGTAAAACGCTAAGTGTTTGAAAACTAGAAGCTTGACTAGGTAAATGCGCCTTCACTTGGAAGTGGAGGTGAAATTTTACGTAGGCATTAAAACTTGATGCTCACCTTGGGAAATGCGCCTCAAGCTGGAGTGAAGGAGGTAAAATCTTCTAAGTGTTGATGAAGTGAAACCTCAAAGTGCCAGATGCGCCTAACTTTGAAGAGGACTCCAAAAAAAATTTTAAGGCAAGAAAATTTGAAGGACCCTCCATATGCGCCTGGGAAGAGAAGATGAAGAGGGAAAATATTCTAAGTGCTGAAATTTGAGGCATACCCCTCCAAATGCGCCTTGACTTGTGGGGAGTTGGAGAAAATTGGCTGAGTTTAGTAAATTTGAAGCATGCACCTCTATATGCGCCCTTGCCAAATGGAAGTCGGGTAAAAGTTTCTAAGTGTTGCAAATTTGAAAGTCTAACACTCCAAATGCGCCCTAATGCTAAGAAGGGGTTGATGAAATATTCTAAGTGTCAAAATTTCCTCCTCTATACTTGAAATGCGCCCATGCTTGTAGTGGTGAGTAAAAAAAAAAAATGCCTAAGGCATGTAAATTGGAGGCTTGAAGTTCCAAATGCGCCTTGACTGGAGGGTAAAATATTCTAAGTATTGAAAATTTGAGGCTCAGCCAATCATATGCGCCTAACTTACAAGGAAGTGGAGGTAAAATTTTCTAAGTCTTTGAAAGTGTAAGTCCACCATGATGAATGTGCCTGGCCTGAAGGAGGTAATATCAAAGGTTTAAAATTTTCTAAGTGTGGAAACTTGAAGTAAGCCATGTGGAATGCGCCCATATTGATAATAAGATGTCAAGATTTTTTTCTAAGTGTTAGAATTTTACCTCTAGAAGAAAATACGCCCAAGTTGATGGAGGAGGTAAAATTTGCTAAGGCATGAATAAAATTGGCTGTGGATATGTCAAGAATACTCCGACTTCATGAGGGTGATAAAAAAAAAATTTCAATGCCAAGCAAGGAAAATTCACCCAGATGTGAAGAATAAGAATAAATTTTATGAGAAATTATTTTTCTAAGGTTCATAATTCAAAAAATTAAATGAACCCGTTCGTCGTGCACCCATGAGTTCAACGTGTTCTGATGGAAATTTTCTTCTGGGTATTGATGATTTCTGTTGAGGAATGGATTTTAAGGTCCTCCACAGCTCGCCGAAGCTTTCAGGATAAAGATTTTGATGGGCACCGAATTGATTAGTTTTCCTAAGGGAAAATTTGAAAATTTTCTAAGGCAAGGAATAAAACGCGTTTTCAAGATAAAATTTGCCTTGGCCAATGAATTTGAAAATGATCGCCTAGGTAATTTTTGATCAAATTCAGATGAAAACATTTTTCTCGAGCCAGAATTGAATGAACTATCAGAGTTAAGTGCGCCAGGCAAAATGAAAGATGGGTTGAAAATTTGGCTAAGGCATGAAGAATTTGAACGCGATGTTGGCTAAGGAAAAACGATGAGCCCTTGAAGATCGAAGCGTGAAAATCAGGTAAGTAAGGTGAATTTATATTATGAAATGTTCTAATGCTCTTCTCCTTGCTTGTGTTGCAGGAGGAACGTCGAGATCAGGCGGTGATGACTTAGGGTGACAAAGCAAGTGATTCAAGACGACATCTCAATCTCGAAGGGAGAAAGTTGCGAAAAAAGTGGCTAAGTGTTGAGGCTCAAACGACAAGGATGAAATGTTTTCAAAACTCAAGATGGGGAAACGAATGGAAGCTCGAGCAGATCAAGAGCAGTTGAACCCCAGATTCTATCAAATTTTATTATCTGAGGAGGCGATCTTAGAGAATCTTTTACCCTCCAAGCAATCAATAGAACGTGAAGATCAGAAGCAGTGTGAACGCGTTTCCAAACAAGAATCTTTTGGAAGGTGGACACTAATGGCTCATTTATTACCCCACTCCTCTTGGTGGCGGTTTTTAGGGCAAATCTTGTTTAGGGCTGAGGTGGCACAATCTGGGCCATCCAGCCAATTGTAATCTGAGCCGTCCGTTGGACTTGGCCAACTATAAAAGGGGGAGTCCCCCTCATTTGTACTTTCAGTAGACAATTCAGTCGACAGTAGAATTAGAGAAGTTAGAATAGAGAGACAACTTAGGAGTAGACTGATAGTGTGGTTGGAGGAGAAGGAAAGTTTTCCCTTTGAAAACTTTTGTAAGAGATTGTCGTGTAAAACTTTCATAATAAAAGATCTTTTCATTGATGGTGAAATTCGTATTTGTTATGGATAGCTAGCGAGGTTTCTTCATCCCTTCTACTTCAAGTAGCATAAAGTAGAATAAGTTTCATTTCATGCAAGCAGTAGATAGTAATTGTGGAATGTGGTCTTCAATTTGAACAAACTTCGTATATCCATACCACTAGTGTGTTCGCTGATGGTGAATGCGCCGTGTGTGGTCAACTAGAATATCATGTACTTAACTTCAATCATGATTTGTATGTTTATATGCGTCGTTGTGATGGTATTTTCATGCTAAGTTGTGATTTGAACACCTTGAGCTACTCCTTTGAAGATTGCACCGACTCCGTGGAAGCTGTCTGAAGCGAGGCAAAGCGAAGTCCAGTTGAAGCTTGTGAGAATTGATCGCCATGTCCACGCCTTAGAGTAGATTATTAGATTTTAACCCCCTCGTGATTTTAAATTCAAGACTTCTGCTAGTTCAGTAGAAACAAGAACTTCAGACAAATCTTCGAGCATTTGAATTCCTTTCTCCGCTGCCGAACAATTCCGTAAGTCCCCTTGAAATACCAGCAAATCACATCGAGCCAAACCGGTTTTATTCGCGACCGAAGAACTCTTGAGTTGAACGCATGAACTTTCTTTACAATCTTAGCGCAGCGGAATACTTCTTTGGATCAAGAGAGAGAATAGGAAGCCGCTGGCAACTTTATTCTCAAGGCGCGGCTCACGAAAACACATCAACACAGTAGGAGATACTTGATTTCAGAGAATGTTCTTTGAGGAAAAGAACTATCAGAGAATACTTGGTGAAGTGGAAGAACCTGCCTATGGAGGATGCGACTTGGGAAAATGATGAGATTCTACAGCACCCTGGTTTGCGATTGCTTGAGGACAAGCAATCTTTGGGAGGGCGGATTCCATCGTCCCCTTCTATCTGATTCTTCTTAACAATGACCGCTATTCTTTTCCCCGGAAACCCGGTTAGCCTACAAAATTAGGGTTTCCTACTTTTAAGGATGTCTTTGCTTGGAGTTGGTGGATTCAATGGCGGATTCTTTCTGGGTTTTCAGAGAGCTTCGCAGTGGTATGTTCGTATCGGCATTCTGAGCATTTTCTGGAATTTACTATTTTTAGTAAATTCTATTTTTGGCAGTTTTTCAGTTGGGTTCAGCTTGGTTGACTTCCTACTTCAGTTTGGTCAGTTGACTTGATCATTAATGGCTTCAGGGCACATTTGGAGAGATAAGTTGATATTTTTAATTAAAAGTCACGTTTTAATCTTATATTCGAACGTTGACCCCTTGGCCTAGTATATTGACTTCTTATAAGCAGTTTGAAAAAGTGGGCTTTGAGGGTGTTTCATTAAAGATTAACTTATTATTTGCCAAAGTCAAACAAGTATAAGGTGGGCGCATTTATCAAAGTATGGAATTTATTAAAATGTCAATATTGAGCTTTGAAGGAAAAGGACGCCATCTTTGAGAAATGATTAGGGTTTTGACATTGAAGTGGATTTTAGGGTTTTGTGAAGTCAACAGGAAGTTATAAAAGGAAGGCTTTGAGCATCATTTCACATCTTTGGACTACAGTACTGTTATGCTGCCGGTTTGGCTTTGGGTTTGCTTCGAGGAATGAAGGCCTCCTAGCTCGGGCATCGCTTCTTGTTTGCAAGACAACAACTAGTGGTGATTCAATCTATTTTGTGAGTTGCATTTAGTTTGTGCATTGTATTCAGCTTATTACATTGTTAGATCTGATTGGCATATTAGTGGTTTTCAGCATATTGCATTATTTTGTGGTTAAAAGCAGATTCATGTTTTTAGTCATAAATAAAAAAAGACAAAAATATTGCATCTGGGTATTAACCCATTCTCTTTGTTAGACCTAGGCGCCATACTTCCCAAGTCTGCAGAATTTTTAGTGAAAGCATTAATTTTTAATAGCAGATCGCCCTTTTCAGCTGGGGCCGTACTTTTTAGATGCCTTGGGATTCGTGCATTAATCATTAGTTGCATTTTGAGTCTGTTTCTGGGTGTTAGTTTGGGCGCCATCATAAGAAGAGTATTGTGCATCAGAAATCACGCCATTTGAGCAAGTAATTAGTGATATATGAGCATATGAGCATTTCCATAGACTGCTGTTTATTCCTTTTAAAAGCAGATTTGTAACAGAAATCAGAATTAGTGAATTGTTCCTTGAAGGTGTTATTGTTTTGGGCATTCCTATTCAAGATAAGGGTAGTCCTCTATGATGTAATGCTAATCATTCAAATTCTTAAGATATTGGCAGGCGAATGATCCTTAATTTGTAAACTGACAGTAGTACTAGCAGTCATGTTCATTATTGCTCAATTATGATATGTAACGCTCTCTTTCATTGAAGTTGTTTTGTAATAGATTTATCTCCGCCCTATGGTAGCTACTTCCCATTCTGGGTTAGCAAGCACATTCTGGGTGTTGAGTAGTTTCGGCTTTCAGCATTTCTTTTCAAGCATTGTCATTTGTAATCACTCCGCCATATGGTCGCCCCTCACTCCACTTTGGATTGGGTAGCACATACTTGGTGTCGAGTTCCCTTTCAGCAACTAGAGTAGAAGATCCTCTGACCATATGCTCGCCATCATCGGCACCATTCTTGGTTAGAGTTGCTTCCTGCATAAGCATTTTGTTTTAGATAATCATGTTTAATCTTACTCTCAATAATTGTAAATGGCATACCTCTAATTTCTAACTGTCAAGTTGCTGACTGTGTTAATCTTTATTCCTTATTCTATTCTTATCTAAGGTGATCAAATTTGGAGAATCTCCTTTATTCCATGCCTCCCCTTTTACCACCGTATGAAATTCCTTCCTTAAATATGTGTTGTCTTTCCCCATAAGGGACGTGACTTTAGAGAGGATCTATCACTTCAGCAATCCTGGTTGATTCTAATCTGTTTTTAGTTTGTGATAACCTTAAAATATCAGGTTAGTGTTATAAAAATGTAACAATTATAATTCTGTGTCGTAATTATTGATACTTACATTTCCTCCTTTTATTTATTTTGATATTCATTGTTTGCTCTTAGTATAACAATAAATAATTTGCCAATATCCTTATATTTATTTTATTTCAATTTATTGCAATCTTTTATATTGATGTATAATATTTGGGACATTTATATTTTTGTATTCACAATATTATATTTATATTTATAATCATAATATTATCTTTGATAGTTATAATAAGAATGTTAAATAGTTAATGTTTTTTTAATATGTATTTTGTTTATCTTGTTTTTGATGTTTTATATTTCAATGTTACAATTTTGGGGACATGACAGTCCACCCCACCCAAGATTGCTTGTCCTCAAACAATCAGCCTTCAAAACATCTTCACATTAGGAGTTACGTTCTTCCACACCTCATCCCTATTCTTGAGATCCTAATTTAAGTCTCTTGCAAAATTAACTATCGGATTCGGCAAATGATGGTATTGAAATGTTCTCCCTCTGTATCCCAAGTTTGAGGGGGTCACACCTTTTCACTTCAATAGTTACAACCCTCCATCATCGCATTTGGATACTAATAATAATAATTCAGTTTTAGATAAGTTAATTTGCTAATGTCTCCCAACCCCAAGCATTTTGACAAATACTAACATTTTCATTTTTAAGCATAGAGTAAACACAATGACGAGTTCCACATGAATCAGAAATTAAAGCAAACAACCAAGTAGCTCAAGCAAGCATGCAACTAGCTCAAGCAACCAACCAACCAACTTAAGTAGACAAGTAGGTAGCTCAAGCATGCAAGCAACTAGCTCAAGTAGACAAGCAGGGAGCTCGAGCACACAAACAACTAACTCAAGTAGACTAGCAGGTAGCTTAAGCACACAAGCAACTAGGTCAAGTAAGCAACTAGCTCTAGCAAGCAAGTAGGTAGCTCAAGCACGCAAGCAAGTAGCTCAAGCAAGCAAGCGGGTAGCTCAAACACACAAGCAAGTAGCTCAAGCAGCTCAAGCACATAGGCAAGTACCTCAAGCATACGAGCAACCAACTCAAGCAAGTAGGCAACTAGCTCAAGTAAGTAGGCAACTAGCTCAAGTAGGCGAGCAAGTAGCTCAAGCACCCACAAGATGGCAGGAAAGAGGCTCTAATACCACTGTAATGTCCCTTACCAAGCCTTGCTCTTGAATTCGCTTGTTTGCCCTAGAATTCGATTGTTGATTAAGTTTAGGGTTTCTTCCTTCCAAAAGGAATGTGTTTCTCTAATGAAATAATCCTACATTGAAATTTTCATTCACCAATTTAATAACATTTCCACATACACATATATTTGTTAGCAATAATATCTAGATATCCAAAATATATTCATAATCATAAAGGTAGTTAGGCAGACATAAGAGGAGTGCCATAGGTGGATCCGCCCTGAAGCCTTCATGTTAGGCACAGGAGGTTGTTCACCACAATCCTCCTTTCCCAATGGCTTAGTACCTGCATTCTCAAGACATGGCAGCACCTCGGAAGACACCGGCCCTATTAGGAGAGGAGGGAAACCCTAAGGACCAAGGGCCTAAGGCCTACCACCCCTCTATGCAGCAAAATCTAAGGTGGGACCTGTTGTGACCTAATTCACACCTTGCCCCATTGCAAATGGGGACCCTAGTAGTTTGCTTTCTAGGGTTTTTTTCGTTGTGTCTCGGTTTTTGTCTAGTCTCCGTTTGGAGTTTGGGGTTTGAGTTTTTGAATGGCCACCCGAGTCAAGCAAGAGAATTTGAGCCTGGATCGTTGTGCAAACATCACCACAGTACTTAGAGGACCCGGGAGACGAAGATCGACTGTCGTTTCAGTCAATTCTGACACCTACTTTTTAGGGTTTTTCACTTTGGCCCCCTATTTTTTAGGACCTACTTTTTGGGCACTTTTGAGCAATTCTGAAATTCCTATTTTTTAGGGGCTATTTTTAGAAAGTTGCTATTTTGGGAAAAGTTTCTATTTTTAGAAAGTTTCTATATTTGGAGAGGGTCCGGATTTCGAAAATCCACTCAGAAGTTCAAAAAACTCAACAGAACTCTCAAAAAATCGATTTGAAATTTCATTAGTTCATGGTGAAATTCTAAGAAACGTTAAAAAATCTGGAAAAATCATTGGAAAAATCACAGAAAAATGGTGAATAATCTGGAAAAATCAGTCAAGAAATCACAGGGAATAGTGAAAAATCTGAGAAATTCATAAAGAAATCTGGAAAATTCACAGAGAAGACTGAAATTCATGGTGAATTTGCCTAAGTGTGGAGTCCAACCAGCATGGAGAAAGAAGAAGTTAATGTCAGAAGAGCTTCAGCCAGAAGAAACAATGGCTTGGACATGAGGTCAGTCCGCCCTTGGAAGAAGATAGAATGGCATGGCTGAAGGTGAAGTCCGCCCAGCCTTGGACAAATGGAAATGGCATGAAGTCAAGCCAAGTCCGCCCAGCAATGGCACAAACATATGCCAAGTCCGCCCTTCAATGGCAAGACATAAGATGAAGTCCGCCCTTGGACAGAAAATTGAAATGGCCTAACATAAGGTGAAGTTTGCCCAGCAATGGCACAAGATCATGCCAAGTCCACCCTTAGCCAAAATGTTGGGTGGCATGGCAATAGGCAAAGTCCGCCCTTGAGTGGCATGAAGTTGGATGAAGTCCGCCCTTGAATGGCATGGAGTAGGGTGAAGTTCGCCCCAAGGCAATGGCATGAGAAGTTAGCAAGTCCGCCCAGCCAAGTAAAAAATTAGATGGCTTAATAATGAAGGAAGTCCGCCATACTTAGAGAAGGGGTAAAAAATTAAAATTTCGCCTAAGTGTGGCCTTGGAAAATTCTAAAATATGCTTGGCACTAGAGAAATTCGCCATATCTAAAATATTTTTCTAAGTCTAGCATTAATGTGCTTCGTAAATTTTGCCAAATGACTTAGGAAGATGGAAATAAATTTTGCCAAAGACTTCAGACGGAAAGAAAATCGTGGCAAAATAAAATTGGAAGATAAAAAATTATGGCAAAGTGAAACTGGGAAAAAAAATTTGGCCTAAGGCAATGGCAAGAAATTTTTTGAAAAATCAAATATTGCCTTAGATAAAAATAAATTTGCCATAAAATTAACGGGTTGAAAATGACACATAAAATAATTATTTTAATTATTTTAATTCTTTATTTTTCAACACCCCAAAGAGATAAGCTTTGAAAATCAAAATTGGAAAAAGATAAAAAGAGCTTTATTGAACTGGCGTTGAATTTGGAAACTTTCCCAGATATTATCATTGAAGATAAAAATTTCCATCCAGAAGCTGAGTGCAAGCCAAGTTCAAACTCGATTTGATGGAAATAATTGAAATTTACTAAATGGGTCGATTTTCTCATCTTTAAAATTGAATTCACTTCTCATTTTTACAATCATTCGATTTTCAAAAGAAAAGTGTAAGAAAGTTTGTCTAAGGCACAAAAGTTGAGAAAGGTTTTGAAGCAAAGTGAGAAAGTGAATTCATCCCAGCCAGCATTGCGATCGTGACTATTTCATTTGTCCAGAAGAGCCAGGCAGTTTTATTTTCTCTTCATTCTGGCATAAAAACTTTGTCACTACTTCCATTACCAGCATAATTCTTCACAAAATTTGATTTGACGATTAGCTGGAATATGCTTTTCAAGAAATTTAAATTTTAAATATTCTCTCTGTTTTTATTGCAGATTTATTTTCGAGAAAGTAAAAATGAAGTTTGCCAGCAAGGGTGTGCAGCTGCAGTCAAAGATTAAATCCAAGTGGAAGCATATTGTGGACACCAACCTCGGCCATGTTGACTTTGACGATTTCAAGGAAAGAATGTATGGAAGTGATAGACGTTTGCCTACGCCAATTGCAAGAAGAATGATGCGCAACGGAATTGTTCATGCAGCTGGATTTCTGCCAGCAAAAGAGTGTCTAGAACTTATGGTGGAATGTGCATTGCATTATAATGCACGGGAAAGACAGATAGAAGCTCATGATGGAAGAGTTCTTGCATACTTATCCGAGCCAGCCATTCAAGAAACTTTTGGAATTCCAGTGTACAACCGAACATCTTATCAAACCAAAGAAGATGCACTCAAACTCTACAAAGATCAGCAAGACCTTTGTGCATCGAATATAAACAAGACTTGGTTACTGAAGCCCAAACCTACTGCGGGGAAGATGCCGAAGAAGTTGGCCAGAATACATTTCAAAGAAGAATATGGCGACATCGTCTTGCTGCTGAATAGAATAGTAGGCAATCCTCATGGTGCGCCTTTCGAAAATTGGATGTATTATTTCGTTGATGAAATAATTTCTGGAGTAAAGATGTTTAACTGGTCTAGAATGATCAGTGATAGCCTCCATGAGCAGTTGGTCAACCTAGAGGAAAGCAAGACCTTTCATATGAGCTCATACATCATATATTTGCTTGCAAGGTATTACAAATATTCTGGCTTGGTTTGTAAGGGTGTAGTTGGCAACGACGAAGGATAGTTCAAGGTCTATGATTGTTATCCACAGTTGCAGCTAAAGGAGAAGTCACATTTCAGGCGAGCACATGACGCCTTCCTTATGTACATCACTCGACTTCTCCAAGGCGGAACACATCAGAGACTCACCCGTGAGGCCAAGAGTCTGATCGGCCGATATGGATCCTGGTTCATCCAGTTTCCCAAGTTTACCTACATCAGGATTCAGGGATTCTCAAGACGTCCTTATAGACTGCCCATTTATCCTACCAACAGAATGGTGTTGTTGGAGGTTCTAAGGCAATTGGAAACATATCAAAATATCCAGAGGCCAAAACAAAAAGTAGTTGTCACTTTCCCATTTTTCATCGGCAATATGGAAGAATCATGTCCAACAGCGCAAGCAACGGAGAGTGCTCGATTGGAGATACAGAGATATCCATTCATATCATACAAGCCGAGGAATAACTTTGATCCACTCCATCACATTGGACCTGTGGACAGAGAAAAATACAAGCATCGGATAGACTTAGAAGATTTTTGGGCTAATGCAGCTGATGAGTATGATGTAAGGAAAAGGCTATGGTAAAAATTGCCACTAAGCATGATAAGGGCAACAGAACTTTTCAAGGTACCTGATCAATTGGAGGATGACGGAGTATATTTGCAGCCAGGCTTTAATGAAAGCGAGCCACTTCCTCCTGTGAGATGGTTTGAGCCTGAGATGGGTGACCTGGTAACATTAATGCGGCCTGTTTTCAAATATTCTCAGTGGTGGATAGATCAACAAGTGCAAGTTTTGCGGCGGAGAAATGTGCAATTCACATATGAATTGATGGGTGATACGAAGTCATGTTCCTCAAATGTCGGAGCATCTCGTGCAAATGGAGCAACATATGCCACCAGCTTGAGAAAGAGAAAAGATATTGATGACCCTGCAAAGCAAAACAAGAACAAAGCAATGGAGGAGGGACCTTCTCAAAAGAAGCACAAATCCAGACCCCTTCAGTCGGCCACTTCCAGAAACATAGATGAAATACTAGCCATGGATGAAGAGTCTTGGGAACATGTTAGAATTCCTTCTCCAATTGGAGATGTGGAACCAATGCAACTGGAAGACGATGCTCAGCCTTCTCCTACAGGCACGGAGATCCTAGAATCAGACAATGACATGGACATCATGGATGGAGAATTTGAAGAGGGAATGATTTCCGCCCTCAAAGGAATCCAACAAGACCTATCTGTGCAAGAAATTCCAGATATGCCAGAAATCCAATTGGTGCAAGAAGTTCAAAACATGCCGAAAATTTAAGATGTCCACGAAGATCAAAATATTCAGGATATACAAGATGTCCAGGATCAACAGGAAGATGGAATTGAACAGTCAGCCATCCCGAATTGGCTAAAAGAAAGATTAAAGAGAAAGGCGCTAGTAGAGGTTCCTGAAGAAGATGATGCCACAGATTTCTTGGCCAAGCCAGAGCAAACTACCACAAGGAAGAAAGCCAATAAATTTTCTGCCATACAGAGGGATGAAACTGGCAATCGCATAGTGCAAATAGCAGTGCCTACAGCCGATAAATTCCAGGATGAAATTTCCCCTAATGAATATGCCATCATGACCATTGATATGGGTCCGACGAAAAAAGGGCAGGAAGTTGAGGACTTGGACAGTTCTATTGCCACCATCAAATCTAGGCTAGAAAAGGAAGTCGCAAAGAAAAAAGAATATAAAAAAGAGATTGAGCGTCTAAAAGATTATATCCAGCACTTGACCAAGCCACTCAATCAAGGTGACCAAGCAACACTTCCACCTCCAAATTCTTCACAAGAAGTGGCTAGAAATTTTGAAGAAGAATTGACAACAGCCAGAGAGGCTAAGGACTGGATGGTTGGAAAGAAAGATGAGGCAATGGAATTTGCAGAGAAGCTGGCATATGTGTATGAACAAACTTCCTTCCTGTTGTCACAAGTTACAGACTTAGCAGAAGCATGGGATGGCATCGAAGATATTCAAAATAAAATTATCCCATGTCTTCGAGAGCTAAAAGGCATTGCAAAGCAGAGATTGATTGATGACAAGATTATCGAAGCTGGAGCTGCATATGATTTTATTGGCTAGTACTATGCTCTGATTTCACAAGGGGAAGTCCTAGAAAGGGTGAAGCAGAAAGGCGCCAAAGTTGAAGAGCAGGCAAAGGAAATACGGAGTAAAATTTATCAAATGGCTGCAGATATGCTGAACTGAGATATTGTCCGAAAGAAACACTTGCAGCCACAAAATTTAAAGGAACAAGTTCAAAGAATTTTCTCCACCACCTCTGGGCCAATCATGAAAGAAAATTTCACCAAGGCATTCCACTTCCTGATCGTCAGAGATGCTTTCTCGCTGCATGAACCAAAATGGATGATCACTTTTGCAAAATGTGCTGAAAGTTTGGACTTGCTGGAATACGTCAATGCGCTTCCGGACATTGCCATGGAAGTTGGCTGGATCGTGTCAAAGTTCGCGAACGTGATGCTTTGCAGGTGGATAAGGATGCAACTCTAGATGCCTGAAGTTCTCTCCAGTTAACTGATGGATGTTTAGGAAACCCTAATTAGGGTTTAGTTATGTTGAATCTGGGCCATTGATCTCACTTTAATCTTGGCCATTCATTGTAATTTGGAAATGCTATATAACCCCCCCCCCACTCTCTTTCATTTCATTAGAAAATTAGAAATCAGAAGATTAGAAGAAGAGTAAATATCAAGAGATTAGTAGAGAATTAGAGATTAGAAGAGATTGTAGAGAATAAGAGAGAGATTTTTATGAGATTGTTGCGAAAACACTATTTTGATAATAAAGTTCATCATGCATGAGGTGCTTTGAATCCTTTGATTGTCAAATAGTTGCATGGTTGCATATTCTCTTTCTTGTCCAGTAGATTTGAATTAGAATTTAAATGTATGTTAAAAGAATGACAAATTGATAGCAAGGGTTAGCGAAACTTAGCTCATACTTTCTTTGAGTGGATGCTTTTCATTCAATGTGTAAAGTTAGACTGAGCTTTATCATGGATGCTTCAACATTTTACTTCGAATAATGTTGTTCTACTGATGGTATTGTTCGTGGTGAATAAATTCTAAGCACAAATCCCAGAAGATTGCACTTACTTATTGTAGTTGTCGTTTAGCGTGGCGAAGCAAAGTATTGTTTATTTGGTTTCACTTAATCCTTGTTGTCTCTTGATTTCATAGGACTAGCATAGGATTTCTAAAACCCTTACTCTTTTTTCACTTTTTTGTCTGAAAAATCTAAAATGATACTGTATTTATGTCTTCGCTTTCTTGAGTAACCTACCAGAGTTAAATCCCAATTGTGCCCCCAGCAAATCACATCAAAACCACAGAGCTTATCCACACTCATCTTAAACATTGGAATTACCGTATGATCTTACTTGCAGTCTTAGCATATGAGGTAGTTTTCCAAGAGGGGATATAGCGTCTTTGACACTTTATTCTAGAATGTTTGTTGTGTCATGAAACATGCATCAACTGGACCCCCATCTTCCTATAACCCAATCCCTTGTCTAGGGCCTAAGGGGCTGAAAGTGGGGTTTTTAGGCAATCCACTTGGTGAATGTTTCCCCCATCCTAATAGGGTAACAAACACAGAGCAGACAATCTTTGTACAGTCACATATATATATATATTCATTATTGATTCACCTATATTCATTATGCTTTATGAGTATGAGCATGATCATATAACCAAATGAGATGTGTTTAAGGAAATGTATCAACTATGCATAAGTAGATATAGCCAAATATATTCATGTCCATTCTTATGATCTTATTTTCTAACCATGATAATGCAGTTTATAAGATTCAACATCAAACAAATCTAAATGCAGTCCTATGAGTGAATTCCTTAAATTATTATCATATGTGTATTCCCCTAATAGTGTATGTGAAGAGGCCAATTATAATGCAGTTAATAAGTCTAGCAACAATTAAATACATTTTTATTTATCATTGATTTTTTAAGTCCACATTAATATCACTTCATCATGATAACACTAAAGAAAGCATTACACCAATAATTAGATTAGCTATATTAGTTCCTTATATTCAAAATATGCTAAATATTATTGCTTAGTGAGTACATCACCTGAACTATTGTGTCTTCCCATGACTCTCCATTCCCTAATCGCCTTCCTTCAATCTTACATTTATAGGATAAAAACGTATATAAATAAATATTAATCTATTCATTTTTTTATATTAAGATCATAATTACTTATAAGGCTTAATAATTGCCGCAAGCATCATTATTCCATGATGTATATATATATCCTATATAAATATATACATATCCTTACTTCTAATTGATTTCGATTTGCAATAATCTTTTTGACATAAATGTGTGTGTGTGTATATATTAATTAATATAATTATATTTATATATATATATATATATAATTATTATTATTATTATTCTTATTATTATTATTCCCAACTGACTTCCATCTACAATAATTTCTTGTCATGGATATATATATATCTATATAATCATGTTTAATTTTACTCATAAGAATTGTAAATAGCATACCTCTGATTTCTAACTGTCAAGTTGCTGACTGTGTTAATCTTTGTTCCTTATTCTATTCTTATCTAAGGTGATCAAATTTGGAGAATCTCCCTTATTCCATGCCTCCCCTTTTACCACCGTATGAAGTTCCTTCCTTAAATATGTGTTTTCTTTCCCCATAAGGGACGTGATTTTAGAGAGGATCGCATCACTTCAGTAAGTTGCTGATTCTAATCTGTTTTTAGTTTGTGATAACTTTTAAAATATCAAGTTAGTGTTATAAAAATAACAATTATAATTGTAATGTAATTATTGATAGTTATTACATTCTTTTCATTTATTTTTGATATTCAGTTGTTTGGTCTAGTATAATAATAATAATTTGCCAATATCCTTATTATTATTTTATTTCAATTTATTACAATCTTTGTATTGATGTTTAATATTTAATATTTAAATTTTCATATTCACAATATTATATTTATATTTATAATCATAATATTATCTTTGATAGTTATAATAAGAATGTTAAATAGTTAATTTTTTTTAATATGTATTTTGTTTATCTTGTTTTTGATGTTTTATATTTCAATGTTACAATTTCGAGGACATGACAAGATAGTACATTTGCATTGCAATTCTCTTTCATCTTTGACATTAGTAGGTTTCAATTAGAGTCTTTATGCACTGGGTATCGATATATACATCAAAAATACAAAGGAGAACAACATACAGCAGTTACAGGACAAGTGTTTGACGAAATGTCCAAGGCTTGAAAAGTGAAAATAAAGTTAGAATGTGCCAAGGACATTACAGTGGTATCAAAGCTATCGAACCTGCCAGCCTATTGGGTAGCAGATCATTGTTTCAGCTAATCATTTGCAGATTAGAATTTCAGATGGCTACTTCTAGCAATTTAGAGGAAGTTGTGCTAGAAGCATTTATTCAACATCAAGGTAAAATGATGAAAAGAATGGAGTTATGGAATAAAGAATGGGAAAGATGAACGAGGAACAAGAGGCCATCAAGTTCGTGGGTGAAAAGTTGAAAATTGTACCACAGGTTAAAGCAACTCTTCTTAACATTTTAGAAGAGGTTGAAAGTTGTTTGTGTAAAGTTGGGCAGGCACCTTCTCAAGAAATGCGTGAGGATATGGTCCCTTTGGTACACTCTTTGGGTAAGCCAGAACTTTTGCAACATCAAGATGAGGAGGTTAGACTTGTAATTATCACTTGTATTAGTGAAATCATGAGGATGATAGCTCCACATCAACCTTATGAAAGTGGCAAGATGAGACAGGTTATGTAGTTGATGGTTGATAGCTTTCAAGGGATACGTGAAGTCAAAAGCCCTACTTTCAATAAGAGGGTTAAGATTCTAGCAACGATGGTAAAGGTACGGCCATGTGTTCTCATTTGTAATTATGATGGTCTTATCCTCCAGTTATTCGATTGCTTCGTGAAGACAAGTATGTTCACTATCTTGTCCCCACTCCTTGATAAAGATGATGAGGTTTGCAAGCAGCTACAATCAGATTTGTTAGCCATTTGGAGAAGAGAACTGCATATTTCATCTATAGCATATGATCTCGCAAGAAGATTGGTTGAGTGGAAAATTGAGAAGTTCAAGGAACAGTTGAATACACAAGAGTTAATCTCATTTGGCCTACCAATTCCATCTTCTCTTCTTGAAGAAAACAGTCCATCATCCAATGGAGCAGCCGAGTTGGATGATGAGTAAATCAAGCAGTCTGAGCCCTCTTGTGTTGAGACACCTAATCAGGGCATTGAGAATATTTCTACTGATGGAATTAGTGCTGTCCTAATTCCAAATCAGATTGAGTGTTTGTAGGACTTGGTAACAGATGGGTGCATCATTCTTGACCTTGAAAGGTATAAGTTTGAGCTGTCGATTGGTTTCATTCTATGGTGTGGAGATAGGCATGTTGGTAGCAGTATCCTAGCACCATCCTCTTGGGTTTTACCTCCTACTTCATGGATTGATGGCTGTCCTACTTTGCTGGTCGGAGTTCTATCAGGGAACACTTTGAGGGCAGCAACTATTGGTATGGAGAGGAGTGATTGGCATGGTCACTTTGGAGTTAGAGGATGGAGTGATAATGAGTTTTTCTCATCTTTGGGCAGCAGAGACATTTTTTGCTCCATCATGGACTTGATTCACAGGTTACAGGGTGTTGTTTTGATTCATGTCAGTAGCTTGTCAGATGCTGGTATATGTTTTTATGCACCTATGATTGGCATCATTCACATCTGCAGCAGACCACTTAGGGTGGATTGGTATTATGATGATACAAACACTTCAGTCTTGACTGCAGGTTTAGACTTCTTGACAAATTTGAGCACCAAGCTCTACATTAACAGTTTTGAGATTAACATTGGTCAATCTTATCGGAAGAAGATGATTCCTTCTGAGTCTTGTTCACAGGTCCTTGATTTGGTTCTAGTTTCTTTTCAAGAGATCGATGTCATTCATGGTGATACTCTTCTCACTCCCGAAAGTGAGTCAGGACACTTGCAGTTGCTTTCTGAGAGAGGTTTTGATGACGTTGCTACAAGACCAACTCATCCTATTTTGAGTTGTGAGACTTCTTCTGATGAGGACAATGTAAGAGGGAGTACACTTGACCATTTGGCTTTTCCATTGGCGTAGTCAGGGGAGTTTCACCTCGATTGCATTTTGAGGTGTGCTCATTAATTTTCATTCAGCCCACATATGTAGGATTTGTTTATGCAAAGAGTTGGGTTGGATAAGAGGTGTACGGATTCACTCTGGTATGATATACTTCAGAATTCAAGTGATGAGTCCAAGTTGTTCTCACCAAAGGTTTGGCTCGATTGGGTTCTATGGGTTATCAAAGTGGCAAAACAAAAGTCAGTTGATGTTGAGGAGGATGGACTTCCAGTTTATCCTTGGGATCCAGGTATGATATATGAGGTGTATCAACACAGTACTTGGAGTGGGCATGATGGAGTTGGTTTACAGAGTTGGGATCCAAGAATTTCATTGCTAGTTGGTTGGTTTCATTGGATGACAGAGTTTGATAGCCTCTTGGGTTCCAGTTGCATACAGAGGTTATGGGATTGCACATGTTGAGGATCATTTGGGATCAGGGTGGTTGATGAACAGGTGCAGGTGATTCTCCATTCGAGCTTCTAGTGTTGTGGCAGTTGAGATGGTTTGACAGTTGTGGATTGCTTGAGGGCAAGCAATCTTTGGGAAGGGAGGACTGTCATGTCCCAAAATTGGAGGTATGGTGATTTAATTAAATTAATTGATTAATTTGTACAAAATTAATAATTTATCAAAAGGATAGCTTGATAGATTATTTTAATTAACATAAAGTGGAGATATTAAATTAATTATTTATTAATTTGTCCAAAATTAATAATTTATCAAAAGGATAGCTTGATTGATTATTTTAATTAAAATAAAGTGGAGATATTAAATTAATTATTTATAAAGTTATTCCAATAAATTAATATCAAAAGGATGACTTTATATTTAATTGATTTAATAAAGTGACTAAATAAAATAATAAATCATGAAGTCACTTAAGTGAATAAAATAATATTTTATTCTAGAAGCTTCTTGGAGGTGAATGAGAATTCTTTATAAGGAGCTAAGTGCAAGCCATTTTGATCATGTCTTGGATTATTTTTGTTTCTCATACCTGTGTGGTATAAGTTGAGGCTTGTATTGCTCAAGAGTTTGAATACTCTAGAGTACCAAGTTCAATTGTGAAAGATCAACCCTAGCTGGAACTGTTGACGAATCCATCCAGGGTTTCTACAAGTGCTTAATTGGAGAGATTTAATAGGAGCAATAGCTGATGTATTATTGCCCTACCTGATTTAGCATGATAGCTGGTTTATTATCACATCATCATCTTGATTGCAACACCTGAGGTATTGTTGCATTTCATTATTTAACTGAAAAAGTTGCAGCAACTGATGTATTGTTGCACTTGAAGGAGGTTTTTTCATGCTGAAACAATTTGGCCAAATTTAATGGTTGATAACCAAATTTGGAGGAACATCAGAAAATTTGATTTCATTGGAGTCTTTGCTATTATTTTCAATCTATTTTGCAAGACAGATTGTTGAAATCAATTTCAGTATCACATTGGCAATATTGTAATCATTTTGATACTCGGTAATTGGAAGTTTATTGAGCAGTTCGATTCTGATAATTCACCAGATTGCATAAGACAAAGTGGTGCGATTGAGATTGGAGTCTTTTTATTTGTTTGGGGAAATCGTATTTACTCCAGCAAAACTGACGCATGAAACATATCCCTGCAAATAAGACAAAATCTGGTAAAAGACAAACACAAATAGGAGGTGATCGCTGGAGGAGCAACATAAGATATTATATTTGCTCCATCGAATGGTATTATAGTCAAGTAAGGATAAAAGAAGAGTGATGATTTCATAAGCTGCGTTGGCATTGAAAACTAAAGGAAGAATTAAGCTTGGTTAAAAGAGTCGATATCATAAGAAATCATGATTTTAATAAGGAGCATCATCTGGCAGAAACGGACAACATTAGTGGGGACACATCATTCACAAGTTTAGTACTCAGACTAGTCGTGCCTTTTAGAAGTGACGTTTGGAGGTCTCTTGGCTGGGTGCATCATCTATTGGCATCGATTCATGTTTATGAAGGTAGTGAACATCTCCAGGATAGGTCTGTACTGGAAACGAAAATCTACAATAAGCAGGTTCATTATAATTGTCATCCTTTGGCATTTGTAACTGCATTCCCATTTACTTAGAGTCACTAGTCTATAGGAAACTAATTCATCGTCTCAAGCAGTTTGATATTAGATCTTGCATTCAAATATCTTGATATTTTACCACTGCTTTGCTCAACAGTTTGATAGTTTACATTTTAGTTGAATTGCACCTCATATAGTGCTATAGCTGTAATTACAGCTGATTGGAATTGCATGCCTCCTAGTCATTATACATTGTAATCTGAGTAGCATTGTGTGCGTGAAGTCACCTCTTGAGGAATCAAATTATTACATTCATTGTAATCAGTTAAACAACAATTAAAGGAGTATGAAATTTGCACATAATCTATTTGACAAAGTGTCATAAAGTTGTAATTGAACATTTGCACTATTTCAGTCATACTATTGCATTGAGAAAAACAAGATAGTACATTTGCATTGCAATTCTCTTTCATCTTTGACATTGGTAGGTTTCAATTAGAGTCTTTATGCATTGGGTATCGATATATACATCAAAAATACAAAGGAGAACAACATACGACGGTTATAGGACAAGTGTTTGACGAAATGTCCAAGGCTTGAAAAGTGAAAATAGAGTCAGAATTTGCCAAGGACATTACACCTTTTATCTCCTCTTGCATCACACATCATTTGAGGATGTGATCAAATCCCATTTTATATAGTAGTCCATTTATAAGTTGGAAGGTTCTGCTTTTCAAGGCTAGTTTTCTTCTTTCTACTGGTGACATGTCTCTTGAGAACGTTGATGTAGAGAGATACTCTCTAATTTGCTCGTACCAAGGAGTTAGTGCCACTATTTGGAACAAGTGGGCACCAAGAAAATCTTCGTTCACACCTTTTGGTGGCTCACCTAGTTTTATTCTCAATAGTTGATCTGCTATAACATGGCTCTTCCCTGGTCGTACAATGATGGTGAATGTGATTCTTGCAGCAGTAACAATCATCGACTTACCCAACCTTGAATGATTGATTTATTGACCAAATACATTAGTGCTTTATGGTCCACATAAAATGTAAACGATGTATAAGAAGCATACCATTCCTAGTGGATCCCTTTCAACTGTGTTGTAGTTACATTCGGCCTAAGATAGTAGTCAACTATAAAAGAAGGCAAGATGGTCCAACCCATGTGGTCCTACTTGTGCTAATGTTGATCCAATGGTGAAGTTCAATGCATCCACATGTACATGGAACTCTTTGTCCCAATTTGGGTACACTAGAATAGAAGAACTAATTAGCCATACTTTTAGTTCATTGAATGCCTTCTCTTGGTCTTCAATCCATGTGAATGTTTGGCCCTTCCATGTAAGCATATCCAACAGGTAAGATATCTAGGCAAAAAAAATTATGAAGCATCACTAGTAGCCTACATGGCCCAAGAAGGATTTCACTCCTGTTACATCCCTTGGTGCCTCCATTTGTACGATCATCCTTATTTTTTCTAGGTCTATTTTTAATCCTTCTCTATAAACTATATCCGACTAATTTGCCTTGGGGTACCATGAATTAGCACTTCTTTGGATTTAGGACCAACTATGCGGATCTACATTGTTCCATATATTCCGCCAAAGCCTTCAAGTGTGTTTCTTGGTCACTATCTATTGACCAATCGTCTAGGAAAGATTTAAAATTTCCTACCGACATCTTTTCAAAGATGTGGAGGATTATCCTCTAAAACGTAGCCGGAGCATTACATAGTTCAAACGGCATCCAATTGTATGGATATACTTCCTCTTCTACTACAAATAGAGTTTTTAATTTATCTTCTTTTGTAAGACTAATTTGGTTATATCTAGAGAAGTCCATAAAAGAGTAGATCTCATGACCTGCAACTTCTAAGATTGAATCGATGAAGGGAATTGGAAACAAGTCCTTAATAGTGACTGCATTTAGGCTTCTGAAATTTACACATACCCATATTTGTTCAGACTCTTTTTTGAGCGATATGACAATTGGGGAGACCTAATCACTGATCTCCAACTTGAAGATTATTCCTACCTCTAGCATCTTCCCTATTTCTTCTTGTACTTTCATCGCATTAGTTTTTGTTCATTCTATATGATCATTTTTGTACTAGTTGTGCTCTTGGTACTAAAGGTATCCTATGTATGCATAGCTCTGGCGGTACTCCCTTTAAATCCTTGTACGTCCAAGCAAAGGCATCTTTATACTCCATGAAAATTTTGAATGTCACTGCTTTGAGTACTAGGTCCCAATCGTCTCCCACCATAATCACTTGAGGGTTACCTTAATCTCCCATATTTAATTTGTTTATTGTAGGTTCCTCGTACTTGATCGTTTTATCCCATTCAAAATTATGGGCTAGCGTATCATCTACTCAAGTGACTCCTTTGTACTCACATTCCAAAGGAAACGTCCACTTGTTATTATTTGATCATTTCCTTCTTCCATTTCCCCAATCGACAACGAAATGCACTT
>VDFB02328189.1:0-109693 GCA_007258455.2 Sequoia sempervirens | reverse complement strand
TTAAAATCCATAACATCATTGTCATCATTTAGATCAAGGTTATCACAAGAAACATCATTCCTATCAACATCCCATGCATCAAAAAACATTTCCATTTTAGGTTCATATATGATTCAAACTCATTCTTCAAACCATCATACAATTCCATGTGAAATGTTTCAAATAGAGGCTCAAAAATTTCAAGACCAAATCTCAAGCCAAAATATTCATACTACTTTGTAACATATTCACTACTACAATTGTTAGCTGATAAGAAAGTATCTGACCTAGGATCAATAGATCCATCATAGCATGGTTCATTTTCACCAACATATGAGCATGTGTCATCATCAACTTTTACACTATTGCACCCCTCATTCAAGACAAACATGTCCATTTTCATATTGTGAGGACAAGAAACATCAACAAAGAAACAACCATATTCAATTTCACATTCACTAACATGAAACCCACTATTACTTCCATGATTTGGTTGCTCTACACATAGATCAAAAAAATTTGCAATATCAACACATTCTGAAATTTCATAGTTAGATAAATCATCAATATTTTTCATATTATCAATTGGTAATAATGTTGATCCAAGATCCATGTGTTTGTCATAATGCATAACTTGATCATTCAATAATGAACCCATCCTTCCATCAATGTGCACATCATCATCCTCTTCATGTATAACTGACATTTCCATCTCTATTTCACATAAGCAATCACAAGCAATAGGTACATAATCATGTTCATTAGCATCATAATCAACATCATCAACGTCCTTATAATCTCTAACACTGTGCTTAGGCTTAGGATACTAACACACAAATTTTTATCTTTAAAGTCAGCATTACTCATAGAGTTAGTCTGCCCTATTGATAGCAAACCTAAACTACATTCCATGTATTCATCATATGAAGTTTGTCCATTTACTTGCAAATAAGTGACTTCATCAACATTCATATCACAGCATCCTTTATGTGAAGAAAACACCTCTAGATCATCCTCATAGAAGCATTCATAATCCATAGAAAAATAATTAGGTTCACTATCATCATGATTCTTATCACAAGAAAATTCATCACTACATAAACTATCTGAGAATCTTCAAAAGGAATGCTTAAAATTTTATTTTCAATATCAGGATCATTGATTTGCAATGAGATATCCGCAACACTTGCACATGTATCATTATCTTCATCACTATTGTATTGATCTACATATATACTGCTTGTGGGATGATTACAATCATTATCCTCATTTAGACATGATGGATCTTCATTTTCTGATATGTACTCTTTTTAGTTATGTGCATTGTGTTTTGATTTTCTTAATAGGACAACTGCTATTTGTATTTTGAGACACCACACCTCTTGTATAAACACATCAGGCTCCTTCAACAATCTTTATCCAATCAAGTACTTGATCAAAACTATGAGGCTTCAATTCCTTTGGTAAAGTACTTAGCCTTGGCTCATAGATTTCACAAAACAAATCAATGCACGTTGAATCCTTAGGTTTGAAATTTTTGGGGACCTTCAACAAGGCATCCAAAAACCTTGCAAACAATGCATATGGTGATTCTCCCTTATGCCTCTTCAAGTTAGAAAAAACTTGAACAAAAGACATCTGATCAACATTGCTCAAATTTTGTTCATGTTCAACTTGGATTTCACCATTAGTTTCATAATGTAATGATAGACTGATTGTAACAACAAAAGAATTATCATCTTGACAATAATTTATATTGTTTGATCCATGGATTCCATTTGCATGAGGTGTGTTGGGATAACCAACACTTGCAGCCATGTATCCCTTCATCATTGAATACTTTAAGTTGTTTTCAATATCCATGGCTTATTTGAATTGATAATCATGATGAGGTGTTGTAGGGTATTTATCTCTTAAGAGATAACGCATTTCTTCATCAAATGCACCCAAGTAAGTTTGTGTTCTTTTGGAATATCCCTTATTTCCTTTGAAAATCTGAGATTGGATGTAGGAACCAACTCATCTTCTTCTTTCTGGGTGTTCATAATTTTTTGTCTCATTAAACTTGGATCAATTCTCTCACCAAACTATTCTATGAATGATGTCATTAATTCATTCCATGAAGATATAAAACATACTAATAAATATGAAAATCAATCTCTGGAATATTCCTTTAGAGATTGAACAAAGAACTTCATGACAACATCTTCATGGCTTATCTCATAATCTCTTTGTTAGACTCAAGGAACACTGAGAGGGGGGTGAATCAGTGTTCTGCTAAACTTTAACTTTTTAAACCAGATCTTAAAACCAATTACAACACTTAACCAAAAGCATTGATGCAAGCACATAAGGAAAACAATCATAACACCATAACACAAATATTTTTACGTGGAAACCCTGTTAGGGAAAAAACCACGGTGGAGGTTAATCCATAATTTTATACTCTGTTAAAAGTATGGAGAAAAGGGAATGCACATGCATTCAGGCACACTGCCTAGAGCTCACTGTCTTACAAAATATTTACAAAGTTACTGGAGTGGATGAACTATGAAGTAGAATCTACTAATGCCTGATTGTAGTTTCGGTGAAGCTCAATCTGTCACTTTTCTGATCTTTTGTCTAATTCTACTCTTCTGCTCCTTCTGCTAACATTCACATCTCAAAAACCCTTTCATGCACAAATGCAACTGTGCATAATTTGTACTTTGTTGCTACTATATACTTCGCACATACATCATCACTCATTCACCCATATTCGCACTTCAAATGATCGCTTATATATCCGCGATTAAGGATTTTTTCATTCAAATGTCAGCTTCATCAAAATATAAAATATTTCCCAATAGTTAGCTCAATCCATGAATAGCATTTAATGTGCACCCATCAAAGTCAGCCACAACATGGTGAGGGCCCAAAACAAAATCCTCAAGCACAAAATAACTTAAATGATTACACCTTGAATATCTGCGACATGCCACATTCACTTAGTCGGCCTTTGTGAACTGATAAGTAGAAAATCATCCTACCGGACCTCCTAATCCATACACCAATCGATGTGACGGCACAAAACTTGATAATAATATATTTCAGATTCTTACCAACCTTCCCTAAGATCCTCAACTCATACTGATAATTCGGTGAAGCATATGAATCAACATACTTGACGTTAACCGAATACCCTGTTCTTCACTCTATCTTTTGGTAATACTTTGTTCTTCACTCTAATTGTCGGTATGAACACACACTGAACTGTAGATTGGATTAATGACTTAGGTTTCCATCAATGACAACACTAGAAGCCATATTCCAACAATATCCCCCTTTGGCATTGATGGCAACGCTTAGTGAAAAATGACTAAGTGTTGAAACCAATATGAGTACACTACCAAACTTCAAAATTTCAAAACACAGCTCCCCCTGAGAATGATAAGGCATTTTTCACTGCTCTCTCTCTCCCCCTTTGACATCAATGACAAACACGTATTCAATCTCCCCCTTTGAAATGCAGCCAAAAACTTGCTAATTCAAAAAATTGGTTCAAAATTTGAAGAAGTACAACTGCTACTTGAGTCAGAAAATTATCATGTACTTATCTTTCATTTCTGGAAGAAACTTCTTCCAAGCTTCTACTATAATCCCAATGATTATGATCAAGTTGTTGTTTTTAGATGTTTGGTTGATAATCTTGCTGAGAGATTCTAGAATTGTGATTGCATCCTCTAATTTCTCTCCTTCCCTCAAAACCTCAATTAACTGCTCCAGTCTGCATTTGGTTAAGTCCTTCACTTTCCAAAAAGTGTCCACCAGATCATTTTTGTTGATTTGAACTTTTGCATGCTCAGACTATAACTCTTGAATCCTTTTCTTGATTGCACCATCCTGATCCTGAAACATGTTATAATTTTGACCAATCCTATTCAGCTCAGTTTCAATTTGCTCCAATTTTTCTTTGTATTTCCCAACTACATGAAGCCAACAGATACAATAGTTGTAGAAGTTGTTTGTTGTACTTATGCATTGCCTCAACTCATTCATTTTCCTTTTCAACTTGGTAAGTGATAGACTGTACTGCTCCTTCAGATGTAGAATTGTTTATTCTTCTTTCTTGTTATGAGACTCAGAGTCCATGATTTCCTTAATGCATTTGACCATCTCTTCAGGTAACACATTCTACAAATTCTCCAAATTAATATGTTTGTACACAAAATAAGCACTTAGAGTGTTCAAAATCATGTCTTGCTCATATGAAGGTCTGATAGTCCATATGGTTGCAATTTTTTGCATCCCATCTTTCTCATGAATAAGCTGCAGTACTTTTTCTTTTGACAAATCACCTTCTTCTTCACTTCCTTCTGCCTTTTCTTGATTTGGTTCAGCTGTTCCAGTTCTTCCCTTAGGTTATCCTTAGATTCCTCATCATATTCCTCATCTAGTGTATTCATAATCACTTTTTATTTACCTTTCCCTTCAATTCTAGGAGTCTTGCATGTCAGAGTGTAAACAATAGTCTCTTTTGCTCTTTTCCTCTTTATCTCCATCTCACCGGAAGAGGAGCCAACTTCAAGTGCTCTTACCGGAATGGGAATACTAATTGAACCAAACTTTCCTAGCAAACTTCTAAAGAAACTTTCATATTCTTGCTCATGGTTTGCCAAATTGTTAGAATGAGCATAAATCTATTTGCAAACCAGTTCATTCTCTTCCCATACAACATTGTTTTTCAGAGGCAAACAATTTAGAAAGTACATCACAAGACATATGACCAAGGTACCAAACCTGAAAGGATAACCTGCCTCCTTTGTCAATTGCACATTTTCTATCAGTTGATCCTTCAGCAATCCGCACAGGTCAAAATCTTGATCTTACATTATCATTTTCTGAGAAATAAAAACTGCACTAGCCAAGGTTGCTCCTTCTCTTTTTTTGAAAAATATTTTGTATGATATTCCATGCGCAATGTACCTTGTTACTGGATCTCTTATTGTCAAAATAATCAATTCCCTTTGATCTCTAGTTACTCCAGTTAGGGTTTTGACTTCTTTGTTTCAAATCAACTTCTTTCTTAGTATATCTCCAATTTTGCATAACCCAGTTAGATTCCCAATCACCTCTTTTGAAATATGATAGGGTTTATTCAGAGTTAGAACATCATCATTCAATCTATTCATAATAAACCTAACAACTCCCACATTATCAAAATGGATAAATTCACTCCAAATGTCCAATATTTTGTGTTTTGCATCTTCCAGCCATTTTAATTCATCGGGCGACGACGTATTTCTTACATCTCTAATCTTCTCACTGCTATACTCATCTAAATTCACCATTCCTTTGATTTTTTCCATTTTTCTTTCCATAATAAACAAGTTCTTCTACCGAGCACTAAATTAAATGGAAATTCCACAAACAATTGTAATACCTGATGAATTTAGAGATTTGTCGTTGAATTGTCTCTACTCTTTCAAAATTTTGTTGCAGAGTGCTCTCCTTCTCTTCTTCGACACAAAGTGAAAAATGAGAGTTCCAAAAATTCTTTTATAACTTTCACACCTAACCCTTTTAATGCATTAAATACTTTTACCCTAGGTGTTTCGGATACCCTACTTTCTTAGATAGCGAGAGAAAAATTCTCCTACGGACCTTCAACTTCTCAAATTTCTATACAAGTGATCTCTAATGTATTTGTAAATCATTAGCACAACCATTGACAAACTCCTGCATTTCGGTGCTAACAACCGACAGAGGGAGAAAAGAGTTTTCTTGAAAAAATCCCCCTATGCCAATGGCCTGAGATCAATTTCCGAAAGAATTACTAGAAGCAAATTTTGGTGTTGGCTCAGTTCCTTCAATAGAGGGACTCTTCTTCACCCATATTTTCTTCATCTGATCTCTTATTTCTTCCACAGTCACTTTCCCTTTTTGTTTATCATATTTCTATGTATTTTTTCCTTTGTATACCAAACCTCTTCTATCCATGTTTGTGTTCCTACAAAATCTTGTAATGTGACCATATCTATTGCAATTGTAACACAAGATTTCTTTGTCTGGGCTATTCATTCCATTGATTTCCTCTTGATCTACATTGGTTAGCAATATGCCCAAATCTTCCACAGATATAACATTTAACATTCCTTATACTGACATAGATGTTTGATGTGCTTCTACATTCAATTGACTTATGACCAAACTTGTTGCAACTAAAAC
The DNA here is from genome assembly GCA_007258455.2 of Sequoia sempervirens. Taxonomy (NCBI): domain Eukaryota; kingdom Viridiplantae; phylum Streptophyta; class Pinopsida; order Cupressales; family Cupressaceae; genus Sequoia; species Sequoia sempervirens. Next base: position 103,507 of record VDFB02328189.1, on the reverse strand, counting down.
ACTGACCAGAGAAGGATGGACTACTTGAATTCATTTTACTTCTACATTGAGCAGCCATATGACCAAATTTATTACAAGCATATCCATTAAACTTTTGAGCATTAGGTTGTCTTACCAGATACCTTCCACCTTTGTTCATCTGATTTCTTTGTTTAAAATTATTTTGTTCAGATCTGGAGCTTTCTCCCTTTTCATATCCAAGACCTCGCTTGTCATTTTCATTCTTTTTTCCTTCAGTCAGCTCATCAAGTTTAGCAAAACTGATCTTAAACTTCTCCTTGTATTCATTTGTAGTAGAAAGTTCATCTCTGAGAATAACAATCTATTTTTCAAGCTCTTCTTCATTATTTCTAGATTGTTGCAATTCAATCTCTAGCTAGATGAATCCTCCATTAATTCGGTTGCATTTATCAAATTTTTCTTTAAAGGACTGACCAAGGTTCTCCTCATTCTTCTTTCTTCCTTCAATATCCTTAGTCAACTTCATCACCATAGATTCCATCTCAAGTTTTAGGTTAGCATTATCTCTGGAAAGCTTTTCAAATTCTTCAATTATTTCCTTCAGGGTCTAATTCAGGTGAACATCTTCCATGCTTTTACTTTCTTTTTGTTTAAGCTAATCACAAAGTTCCTTTCTCTTTTCTCTTGATTCATTGATTTTATCTTTCAGTGATTGAATGAATTTCTCAGCATCCTTAATACTTGCTTTCAATTCCAAAACTTATGCCTTAGACTAATCAAGATCATCAAGTGCCACCAAAAGCTGATGTTGAAGACCACCAGAGTCCATTGCTTTCCAAGATCCACCTCAAGCTATTAAAATTCTTACGAGGAACACAGCTCTTATACCAATTGTTGGACTCAAGAAACACTGAGAGGGGGGTGAATTAGTTTTCTTCTAAACTTTAACTTTTTAAACCAAATCTTAAAACCAATTACAGCACTTAACCAAAAGCAAAGATGCAAGCACATAAGGAAAACAATCATAACACCATAACACAATGATTTTTACGTGGAAACCCTGTTAGGGGAAAAACCACAGTGGAGGTTAATCCACAATTTTATAATATGTTAAAAGTATGGATAAAAGGGAATGCACATGCATTCAGGAACACTGCCTAGAGCTCATTGCTCAAATACAAAATGAAGACCCGCTATCTTACAAAATATTTACAAAGTTACTGGAGTGGATGAACTATGAAGTAGCATCTGCTAATGCTTGAGTATAGTTCTGGGGAAGCTCAATCTGTCACTTTTCTGACCTTTTGTCTGATTCTTCTCTTCTGCTCCTTCTGCTAACATTCACATCTCAAAAACCCTTTCATGCACAAATGCAATTGTGCATAATTTATACTTTGTTTCTACTATATACTTCGCACATACATCATCGTTCATTCACCCATATTCGCACTTCAAATGATCACTTATATATCTACGATTAAGGATTTTTTCATTCAAATGTCGGCTTCATCAAAATATAAAATATTTCCCAATAATCGGATCAATCCATGAATAACATTTAATGTGCACCCATCAAAGTCAGCCACAACATGGTGAGGGCCCAAAACAAAATCCTCAAGCACAAAATACCTTGAATAATTACACCTCAAATATCTGCGACATGCCACATTCACTTAGTCGGCCTTCGTGAATTGATAAGCAAAAAATCATCCTACCGGATCTCCTAATCCATACACCGATCGATGTGATGGCACAAAACTCGATAATAATATATTTCAGATGCTTACCAACCTTCCCCGAGATCCTCAACTCATATTGATAATCCGATGAAGCATATGAATCAACATACTTGACTTTAACGAGATACCCTATTCTTCACTCTATCTTTTGGTAATACTTTGTTCTTCACTCTAACTGTCGGTATGAACAAATACTGAACTTTGGACCGGATTAATGACTTAGGTTACCATCAATGACAACACTAGAAGCCATATGCCAACACTCTCATCATATCAGAAAACTCTTGTAGATGTTGAGATGTTAATTCTAAGCTTTTCCCTCTGAACTTTGGCAAGTGTTCCTTGACTTTATTAGGAATAGGGTTTGGGAAACCTTGAATACCATTAAAATTTAATTGTTTGTATCTTTCCACGGAGAAAGGCCTTCTCTAAGGACATAGCTGGAACTGTGGTCATTGTTACATTGTAGGATTTAAAAATGTAGAAAGGAAATCATAATAACAATCCTTATACAAATATTTATGCGATTCATGCTTATCCTACTTACAACCATTAACTCTCACCTTTCTCAACTCCATTTCTATTGGTGCTAACACTCACTGAATAAGGGAACATAAGTTATTCTAAGACTTTCAAACATGGTTTTTATACACAAGCTTATGCTTCTTGGAAAACAAAATATGAAAAAATACTTGGATATGTTGCAACTGCTACAAATTTTCCTTCCTAAATGGAAATATTTATAGATTTGAAACATTTTTCACAACTTTATCAGGTTCCTTTGACTGAGTTGCGACCTCTCTTCATTGAAGATTGAACTTCAAATAGCATGAATCTCTTTTAAAGCTTAATTTCATTTTGGGTTTCCTCCAACAATAGAGTCACACATAACTCATTTAAATCAGCTACAACAAAACCTCTTCCAAGTCTAAAAATTTCAATATTTGAGCTAGATGTTCAAACACACCAAATTCTTGACTCTTTCCAAATGGACACTCTTCTGATCTCCCCAGTAAAGTCACTAATGTGTTGAATTTTTTCCTTGCAACCCTCAATCCTAAGGAAAATCGCAATACCTAAACCAAGGGATCAAGAGATTAAGACAAAGGTCTTGCAGTATCAACACATCAAAGATAAGAAAGGCCAATGAACAAGGCTATAATCAGCATTTTGCACTTTGAGCTCCACAAGACTCAGGAGGTTGTTCCTATTCAAGGATCTACACATATAATAAAACTTGCACTAAACAAAACATTGTAGATTTCTAACATGTGGATGGTTCTTAGATGAATATATAAAGGATGTTATACATTTCATTACATTTAGAAATAATCCCCTTGCACCTTGAATCAACACTAAGAACATATAAATTAAGAGAAATCTTCATCTAAGACACACAAAGAAGTTACAAAAAAATCATTCCCAAGCATAACCTCTATGTTCTTAATTAATCTCCATGAAAATACAAAAAACTAGAAATAAATTAAACTTGAAAATGGAGAGGATTCATTAAGTTTTTCAATGGTGATTCCTTCCAGGGTTTGTACAAAAGAAACATACTAGACCAGTTCCTTGTCCATAATAGAGTCAAGATGAAATAACCCGTTTGGTAAAGACTAAACACAAAATTAGTGACCATTAAACCATTACTGCATTACAATAATGAGGTCTCTTTAGGACACATCTGCAACATTCTTATAGATCCTAAATAAAACATAATATATTCAACATTTAACTAAGAGCACACTTTAACCTATTCTTTGAACAAGATCCATCAACCAAATACTTGTTACAACAAATGTGCAACAAAAACCATCATAATCCTTGATTACTTTGATTAAAAATATAATGCATACATTATGGAGACATTACAGTATGACATAGTTAATCATAATCTGCAAATTGATTTGCTTTCTATTAAAAGATGGATTATAGCATTGAACCCTGAAATTTGAAGAACTCCTATTCTAGATACAATCCCTGTACAAAATTACAATACCCAAGACCTAGAAAATCTAGAACCCCCTTACAATCAACAACTTCTCATTAAAGAGAAAAGAGGAGAAAATAGAGAATCCCTAAAAGCAAACTATTGTTGACACATGGCACATCTGATCTCCCTTGATCTGCAACAAATTTGCATTTAAAGAATGCCTCTTTACTCTCCATTTTCCCTCTTCAATCTTCCCTCATTTGCAATTCCCATGCAAACCTTTTACTTGCTTGTAAAAGCCCATTTACTAGCTCTATTTTTACCTGCAAGTGAAAATTTTCACAATCAAGGTCAAAAACCCACTTACCCAATTACCACTTTGCTCAGTGGGTAAAAATTATATCCATATGTTGTTAACTCCACTACTGACATTTGAATAGATGATTTTTACATTCTGGAGGCCTTATTTTATATTGCAAGCAGTTTGACAGCCCCTCAACCTGTGCATTTTGTTTACAATGATTTTGTTCCTACATGCTCCATCTCAAATTTTCTATTTCACACACATTCTCATGGTATACATGCTTATTGCAAAGCGTATGACTCTCTTTTTGAGCACTTTAATTGATACCAAATGCATTAAAACATGTATGGGCGTGAGAAATTATTACTGGCCATTTTCCTCATGTTTGAGTTTTCAAAAACCATTTCAACAACGAAAATGTTGTCACCCAATCATTATAACATCCTTAGGAAAAAAAGGGAGGTAATAAAAACACATAGCAACTCAAAGACAACTCCAAAATTGGCCACAAGAAGATGCAGGTCGTGATTATTGCATTTGGGACGTTTTTGAGCTTACCAGCAGCCAGAAAATGCATAAAACCTTACTAAAATCGATGCCTAGGCAGAGGAAATGGTCTAGGCATCCTTTTGGAGGTTAAAACAATAGTTTACACTCCAACAGCCCCAAAACATCCCACATAAAGTTTTCACATGATAGAGAACACCTATGATGCCCAGGAAAAGCTTCCTCCTCATCTCCCTACTTCCCCACAAGCTTTTGCAGGCAAACACTAATTGCAGCAAATAAAACATTCATAAAAGTTTGATAAAGTATTTGCAATGTTTAATAAAGTATTTTTAAATACTTTAATCTCCAACCACAAGCTCCATGCTTCCCCCCACTTCCCACACACTTTGTTGATGACAACCGGAGGCAAACAAAGATTAATAAAGTCACAAACTTTATAAAGTTTGGAAATGATTAAACTTTGCCCTAAAATTCCCATTCACGTGCCTATTATCATTTTAATAACATTTAAAATATAGAATATTTTAAATATTCTCATTTGAAACATTAGGAAATATGCCAATTTTAATTTCACATGTAGATAAAATAGCGAAAATTCATTGTGCACAAATAGGAACCCCTGGAGCCGATATTTTTTGTGATCGGTCATAATCAATTATTTAAAACATGGGTTTTAAATCAAAATTTTCCCAGCAATCAGAAATTAGGTACCTCCTTTATAAACGGGTCGGTCAGAGGCGTTCACTACAATTGAGACACATTAAAATAATGCATCATATGGACTCCATTTTTGATGAAAATGGAACTAAAGATGTTTTAGACCAAAAACAAGAAATGGGTTTCCTTCAAAATTATGAAATTTACAACTTTCCATAACACCAAATTTAGCCCAGTCGCAGTCAAAAAATTATTAAATAACCAATCAGAACTCATCTAGGAAGCGTGAAACTAAGCAAGCACACTACCATGTGTGCCAAGAAACCTCCTACCATATGGATTTGCAAGATGACTTTTGATTTTCAAAATTTTAATCGTTGAATATGGGCTCCGAGGTAGATTTGACAAGAAGTAGACCTACCTTTGCCGTCAAACTAAAAGGGCATATGCACTTCAAATTTGCAAAATTTGAAGGTGCCATCAGGTTCCCTTCTCACAATGTCACCACCCATTGTAATGTCGTAATCTATAGTCACTCACTAGCTCTATTCTACTCTATTTTTTTTATCACCCAATTATACTACTTCTATGTTGATGTTGTATTACTCAATTGTATTTCCCAATTATGTTGTTCAAGACCTTTCTCTCTCCCTTGAACTCTTAGTTTCCTGATGTAATCGCATAAATTTGCACCTAGTGCAAATTCCCATTATATAACCTTCATTTTAGCCTTACAATTTTGATAATGCAAAAACCCACCACATTTTCCTCACTTCACATGCGTGTCCTTGTCATTTTGTGTCGATCAGGCAATTTATGTCGAGGACTTGCACATGCTATGCAGACGTTTGCACATTGTGTTATTGTCCTAACAAGATTCCTGCATCAAGGAATGTTGGAGACGTTATGGTTTTTTTCATCTGGTGAATGTAACATCTTTCTTTGATCTTTTACCACCTTTTACCACCTAGGAATGAGTATTTGCCTTCAAAATGGTCCTTTACACCTCATTCTTTTATTTTATCAAATCTCTTGCACATTCTCTTTTATATTCTATCAACTTTGTCTCGCTTCTCTATCACTTTCTCTAACTCTTTCCAACTTTTATCAGATCCATACTTCACTTCCACACCACCTTGTTGCTCCAATGCCATCGTTATTGTAGGTTTTCAAAGCTCTACTCCATTGGCATGGTGGTCTTGTCATTCTCCTTCCTCTCTCGACTACTCAAACACATAGAAAGGGAGGTGATATTTGTCTATTTTCTTATTTGCGTTATTTTACTTGTAGGGTAGCATCTAGATTGTCTTTACTCTCCACTATCTTTTGTCTATTCTCTCTATTTCTCTATTGCTTTTCTAAATCTTGTGGTCTATCAGTTGTTCGTGGAGGTGGGAACACCAAAACTAGGGTTTGACTAAGGCAAACCTCAAAACACAACCACAACATTTTTTTGTCACTATGTACGTAGGTGCAAATTGTTCGTGAGGAGCTTGCTAGAGAACTATACCTTCAATAAATTGGCATTCTTCTTCTTTCTTCATCATTGTTTCATTATTAGATTAGTCTATATTTATAAGTTACAGCATTCCTCTTGTCATTTTCTACATTTACGTGCATTTCTAATAAACTGTAAAACTAGAACCTTTGGGTTGCTAGTAGACTCTGTGTGTTTAAGTCTAAAAACTTGACCCTTTGTCCATATAGGACACCAATGCATCTTTAAGACTCCAGTGCAGTGTGCTGAAATTCGACTCACGTGCTATCGTCCTCTAGCAAAGAGTCAATCGGTCTATAGTCTGGGACCTCTGTGGTCTATTCACCCATTTCTAGACAACTTCTATCATAAAACATAACAAAAATAAATTCTTGTTTTCCCTTCCTTTTTAGCTTGTCCTTTTCATTTAAAGTCGAGGTAGTCTTGAGGTGGTTTAGGGAATTTCACTCCCTTTAGGCTCCTCTATGACTGAGAGACTTGGGAGTAGTGAATCCCCCTTCTCTACATTTTGGTGAACTCAATGTGAGATTTCTTTTTTCATTCCTTTGTGTCATAAATATTTCTCTCGCATCTTGGGTGTGTCATGAGGTGTTTATGAGCTTTACAACCTAATCTATGACCTTCAAATACATTGTTAGAAGGATTCTATGACACATAAGGATGGAATCTATAAAGACCATTTCCGGTCAAACCGATCCGTCTTTTGATGAATTAATATCAGGGATGTCTATTATATTTTTGGGTCTCTTTGGGGAAGCTACCCCTCATATTCCTACCCCCTTGCTTTCCCTTTTGCTTCTTCATTGGAGGAAAATATTGCTCTTGAGGTCCCTGCAGAGCAGCTTCTTTCCTTGGACAAGAGGCTTGGGGAGTTTGAGAAGTACTTAGAAAAAGATAAAAGTCTTGTTCAAGTTGCTACAGTTGTCAATAGGTTGAGAGCTATGTTAGATAAGGATCGGAGAGGTATAGAACTTTGAGGTCTTACAGATATCATGGACACTCATGTCCTAGCCTACAATCCTAACTTGGGCTGAGACTAGTCCTATTAATACTACCTCTAGGCCTAAGCAGACCCCTATTTTTAAAGTAAATAAGGTACCTTTAGGTTTCATTTCTGCCACTCCCAATGCTTTTGTTGCTGGTGGTAACGTTAGAATTCCTACTAGCCCTAGTTTCAACGTCTCTACCAATATGGGGGTTGGTGGCTCTGAGGGATTTAGTGGTGGTTCCACTGGTCATGTTTCATCATCTGATCTTGTCTTGAATGCTTTATTGCAAAATATGGGACAAATACAAAACCAATTGGTGAACCTATCTAGCTCCTCTTCTCAACCTATTTTTCAACCCTTCTTTCATTGTATTCCTTTGTCTATTTCCATCCTAAACACTCCTATCCCTCAGGGGATGAAGATTCCTAAGTTTGAAAAGTATGGCAGTCATGGAGACCCTCAGACACATGTATTATCATTCAATGCTATGTGCACTAATTTATTCTACCATGACACTTTGATGGAAAATATATTTTCCCAATCCCTTAAGGACATTTCCCTTGAGTGGTATTGTTCCTTACTAGATAATTCTATCTTCTCATCTGATCATCTAGTGAATCAATTCCCGAGACCTAGTTCCAAGCTAACCTCGGGCCAAAGATGGCATTCTTTGATCTCATCTGATGCAAGCAGGGGGACCATGAAAAGGTTTACTGACTTCATTGCTCATTATCAAGTGCTCTTTTCTCAAATTGATTATCCTCTACTAGACTCTGATGTTTAGAAGGTCTTCATTGGAAACTTGCAAAAATTGTGGCAAGAAAAGTTTCCCTAATGAAGTATACCTTCCTTTGCGCACTTGTGTGCAACGCTACATGAGTACCAACATATGATCACTCAATTTAGGGGTTCATCCTTGTGCTCTTGTCTATATAACTAGTCAGTAGTGTCAATTTATGTTGATGCAAGAAAAATAATGTCATTGTGAACATGATCTTTGCTCCTAAAGGAAAAGATATAGGACGCAACATAAATTTTACAAAGTTGTCAGAATCCTATACCACTGTTCTACAAAAAATATTAAGAGATAAAATTTTAACATTGCCAAAAATTTGACCTCTTTTTGAGCCGTATCATGAGTGGTATAGTGCATAGCAGTTTTATCAATTCCATCGGATATACATACATGACAGCAATTGATGCGTATTCCTGCAACATGAGATCCAAGATCACATTGACGATGGGACTATCTGTCTCAATGGGAGGAAACAAAACTCAAATAAATCTGTAGCCTTTGGATGATTAGTATGGAAATTACCCTCCCAACTAACCATAATGGAAACAATCCTAAGTTGTGGGTAGCCTAAAAATTGGAGTGAATCTCTAGAGAGGGTCGGTTCCCCTAGTCTAGCACCTAAAACTAACTTATCCTACTACTACTTCAAGGAAATTGGATAGAAACAAAACACAAAAATGAATCTATAACTTAAAAATGAGGCTATACACTAGAATTATTAGTGAATTGTACTTGCTTGAGCATACACAATGTGATTATAGAGGCCAACACAACATAAACAACTCAGGTTTTGACATATTTTGCATGTTTCGTAGAATTTTTTTAAGTTTATGATAATATTTAGAAAGAGTGACATTCACAATTGAATATTACATGCAACTTTCCACAAACACAAACACTAACCTACAAAATAAATGTATTATTGTATAAAGGAAATAAAATGAGACTATTAATCAAGGATAAGCATCTTTACCACAAGAAAAACTTAGTCAATCCATAATATGTACAATACAAAATTATGAAAAGGTAAAAAATAGTCTTTTATTGATCACAAAGGCATATGTAGTTGTACACAAGTCTATTTTGTAGTATGTTCTTAGAAAATTGAGTTAAAATTCTTGATAATTGATCTATATCTACTACACTAGAAGTTCTTATGAATAAAACATGTCATATACTTTTGCAAGGCATGCACTTTGGCATATACAATAAGAATGAGAGAATATAGGACATTTTTTGAAATAAGTGAAGATACTTACCTTGAACTACTTGGTTAAATTTTCTTGGGTGCTTGGAAAACTAATTTCCTTGTTTGACTCTTTGAAAAGATCCAATGAGGTGTTGAGGAGTTGAATCCTTGACTTTTCAAACTCTTTCTTCTTTGCATGCTCCTAGAAAGACAACAATAGTTGTTCTTTTCCTCTTAGATTCTTGTATAGTGTTAAAACTACCACTACAAGTGTCCTTGAACTGATAACTTCTCCTCAAGTGCTCTCTAGAGTTTTAATATTACCACTAGTCATGTTGATAGGACATGTTTGGAACTATTTCAATCACTTTTTTGGCATAAGAGTATGGTGTTATGTACTATGGAAGAGAAATTGTCCTTTAAATTATCTTTCATGCACTATCTACCAACAGTTGACATAAAAACCTTTGTAGATCATGTCCTAGACTGTTTAAAATTTTCTTAAACTAATATTCTCTTGACTCATACATTTATAGACTATCATGTACTTAATAATTTCTATTCTTCTCTCTAAGTCTGTGTCTTACTCATGAACAAGGTATTTTACTATATCATTCATTCATCTTGGAAACCCCTATCAATCATAATCACCAATGCAAATATCCTTCTTGGTTAGTTTCTATGGTATTCACTTATTATGGTGGCTAAATTATGCTTACTTAAGGTTTGATTTATGCTATGTTCTTCAATAGTGAACACTTATATTATGGCAAGCTTGTCATTGTTGTATTTTCATTGTTCTCTATACCTTGAAGCATTGCCATACATTTACACAGTCAACGCTATCATCCATATCTTGATCCATAGGATAGTGCATAGCTATTGTGCTTATATTACTCATGAAAAAATAATTTATACTTATGATTTTCCCTTTAATGACTATAATAGTGAATGTCTAAACTATCATTGTTTAACCATGTTATGTTTGTCTTCTTTTGATGATTCTTTCAAAACCTCATCACATTCTTCACCTTTTTACCTTATCAAATTGTGTACATGTTACCCAATTTTCCTGTGGCTCAATTGGGCAAGGTAATCTATGTTTTAGGTGTTCTTGAAGGCCAAATGGGACATTTCAATCAAGAGTTCGATCGTGCACCTGAGGATATTTCACAAGGGAGGTCTATTGGAAAGTATCACTCAGTCAGATTTGGCATAAACTCATCAGAGAGGAAAGTCGGCAAGACCCACCTACTGTCTTGTCGACTGGCAATGTGTTCTTTGTGTTTGAATAAACCAGTCACCAGGAGTTTTTATGTATCTTTCCGCTGGAGGGAAGTCACACTGATAGTTATTCAAGGGGCTTCCATCGGGGAGAAGGTTTCACATTCGTTGCGATGTCTCGGCGACTGTTGGTAGTCTCGCCAAAGCGGTCGGCATCAGAGTGAAGTCTCACCAAAAGCAACAAGGTCTCGACAACAATAATGAGGTTTGGTAGGAGTCTCCCTGATAACTAGGTGTCTTGCTGAGGGGATGACACATTCGGTATAGGATTGTGTCCTTGGAAAAAGGTCTTACTGATATGGTCATGTCTCCTTGAAAAGAAGGATGAGCTCTCGGCAAAGGTTGGTGTCTTCGCCAGAATGTCTCACCAAATGAACGAGGTCTCCCTGACATATTTGACATTAGTGTAGCTTTCACCCATCGGGGTAATGTCTTGCCAACATGGCGATGTCTAGACTAAGTGGAGTGATCTCACCCAAGGAAAGTAGTTTCACCATGATGTCTTGGCGAAGGCATAATGTCTCGCCGATAGAATGGGGGTCTTGATATGTGTTTGCCTTCAGCAGGAGTCTCGCCGACAACAAAAGGACCTTGTCGAGAGATTGAGGCTTTCGCCATGAGGTCCTAGCGACTCTTTGAAGTCTTGCCAAAGTGGATTGACTTCGGTATAGCATTTGTTTTCACCTTGAGGTCTCACTGAGATGGCGGTGTCTCCTCGAAGGAAATGTAGAGCCCGGGTAGAGTGAAATGCATTCAGGGTGACATCAATAAACTCTTGCCAATATGGTTTGTAATGTGAAGCTCAGGGAGACTCAAAAAGGAGGTCTTACATTCAGTAGGATGTCTTCCCGACTTGGTATGGTCTCAGCGATAGAAAGGGATCTCGACATGACTCATTAAACCCATTGTGACCTCTTGGTGATAAATGGTTGTCTTGCTGATACATGAAGGAGGCGGCATCGGCAAAGAAGCGATGGCCTCGATAGGATGTTTTGCCAACCTGGTAGGGTCTTACCAAAGTGGAGTGAGCTTGGAGCGAAAGAAAGAAGATGGACTCTTAGGGCTCACTATGACTCTTGCCGACGATAATGTTATGTCGATAACTTCAAAGGGGCATAATCGCATTGGTGAGACACTTCCAATGTCTCACCGAGATGCGATTCTGACAGGAGGAGCTTTTGACCACCCGAAGAATCTACGTGGAGTAGGCTCAACCAATCAGAGAAATCCAAAAGCAATCCATGGTAGTTTCACCAAGATGAAGAACATCAACAAAAGGAAAAGAAACGTGGGATCAGGTGCATTAAAAGCAACTCGACTGGGGGGAATTCAAAGATCGACACGAGGAGCAGAAGTGAACGCGGTGGTTGTAGAAAGATCAAGAGGGCTCCCTTGAAGGCGATCTTTCACACCGACTTGGACAGCAAGGATGCAATCGAACATAGCATTAACTCCATCTGAAAAGATCAAAAGGTAGATCTTTCGGAGACTGATATTTTTTAAGCCGAGAGGGGCCGACACACTTTGGAATATAAGGCATTTTTTGCCTTCTTGAAAAGGATTTCTCCTCATGCTTTTCTAAAGTCTGTGACTACTACAGTCCTCTCTCGGATTAGCAGAATTCTGTAACTCATCTTGGAGCATGTTATATAAAGCTTACCTTGATTACTGTTGATGTTCGGATTTCCATCTTGTTACTGTAGAGTGTTGTGTATTTTAGGTTCATGATCAAGTTATTTTTGTGAATTTATTTCATTCCTTCATAACTTTTTCTTGTGTTTCATGCCTTCCTTTGCAAAAGCATCATTATACAAATCACAAATTGTCTTCACTTAGTCACACATGGATTCTAGTCTGTGAAAATCTTTCTTTCCTCTCTAGAAAAGTGTGTGAATCGAACCTATTTGTGAAATGTTAGTGCAAGGCTTGCAGAATTTGATGTGTAATCTTATGTTCACCATCAGTATTCAAGTGTAAATTGAGTATCTCATTGTTCTTGTCATTTCGGTGCATCACCTTAGTTTAGTTTCAATTTATGTAATTCTTTTCTCCCTTCCTTCAAATAATCATTAGTTTAGGTGACACCAAAGGAAGCCTACTTTCTCCTGAGGTCGAATCTTTCTACAAGAAAACCCACATCTTTCTCCCTTCCTCAAATAATCGACTAGCTAACAGCTGTAGGCGCTGCATGCCTCATAGAAATGGGGTCTCATGGTGATTTCTATGAGGCATACACTACCCCTTACTTCTCAACCCTACCACATTGGCATACTAGTGAGTGAGCTAGCTTGCCAATGCTCCACTAGCTTGCCAAGGAATTTGAATTCACATGCCTTGTCCATGCTTCCATTTTGAGCCTATCTTGTAATCATGGCATGCCCCTGCACCACCTTTGTCTATGATAGAAATACTCTTCTATAGGATGATTGTAAGTATTTTTTATGAAGCCTTGAATGACATATATTTCATTTGTTTGAATGGATACATTTTTTAGGAGCTAATATTCATCTCATTACCATGCTATAGGTAAAATTATCCACCATGCTAAAGAAAAAAATAAGGAAAAAACTAACAGACAAAGAGTATGAAACCTTCAAAGCAAAGGAGAGAGAATGGGTGGCGGCATATCATGAAAAGAAGAAATTGGTTATGATTGACAAAAACAAGCCAATTGAAGAGGAACCTCAACCATAAAAAAGAGAATAGGGATTGGCAATACAAAGGGCGCGAATGCCAAAGTGTCATGGTAGGATAGATTCAAATATTGTAGTTGGAGACACTCTGTCTACCACAAGTGAATACGAAGGGACACAATTAAGCACAAGTGAATATGGAGGGACACCATCTACCACAAATGAATATGGTTGGACACCATTCACCGCATCTCAAGTTGAGAGTAAATCATCACTTGAATTTGACGAAGAAGGTATTCCATCATCTCCACATGAACCTCAAGGTATGTCTTCTACTCCACCCTCGATCGAAGGTACACAATCAAGCCCACCTCAATTAAATATTGGTGAAATTCCTAATGTTGAGATGTATGTACTTAGGAGAACACCACCTAGAATTTTCTGTAGAAAGCCAAAGTATTTTATTAATATTGATGAGGATATTTTGTAGCACATGGAAGGTAAGATTTTAACACACTCTTGTAGAAGATATGCTAATAAGATTTAGAATTTCTTCTTTGAAAGGATAAATGAGATTGCAAGATGTCAGTTGTTTGTTGAAATGATGCGGGGTATAAAGTATAGAAACATCATGAAGAATCTTGGGTTGAGAACATCGAATGCATCAAGTGAAAACACTATTGTGAAGAATCTAATGGATGCTTATGAGAGTGAGGCTAAGACCTCATGCTCAAAGGATAGTAATGTCACCAGATGTGTCATTACATCAACTTTGCTAACTAGTCAAACAAAGAGAGCACATCTCATTAGAAAGACGAGTGAATGAATGAGAATTAGTAGAAAACTTTATCAAGATTCATTCAAAGGCAACAAAGAATTGAGGGCACTGATTCAAATGAACTATGGGCATTCTTGGGGAGAATGCCACAAAAAGATAAAAAAATTGTTGAAGCATTGAGAACACTAATTGAAGAGTATTAGAAGAATAGCACAAGGCTATCTCCGAATCAAAGGGATGTGGTAAGAAGGAGAATTGATAGTCGGAACTGTGAGCCACATCCAAAGCATTTTTTGGATACGACTCAAACCCAATTTTTTTGTAAATTTCAACAGGATTATCCTCAAATTAGTATTTTTCAAAGATTTTTTGAAATGCTTAAACCTTTTTATGTCAAGATAAATCACACACACACTGCTTGTTTTTGTAGACTACATATTGAATTCTCTAACCATTATGATGTTTATCATTCTATATGTTTGGATTTTCATACTAACGATGTTTTGCAGGATTGTGGAATAGAAGCCCCACCAAAATATTCAAGAGAGTTATTATCAAAAAATTTATGTGAAATAGAGGATGGCCAAATATTATATAGGATATCATGCTTGGATGGTTCATGTTAGTGTTGCGGTGGCTTGCAGTGTATGCCAGTATGTCAACATATGGAAATCATAGATGAGGTGGGACAGAAACTAGTAGAGTTCGAGAATTATAAAATAGTGGCATACGCTACAAAAGATGGGTCTCAAGCAAAAAGGTGTGATTTGGTTATTTAGAAGATTCCAGTGTATCAGTTTGTGTCCATGTTTCGTGACAATATAGTGTATGAGTATGAAAGGCATACCCATAGAGCCTGATGGTTGGACACACAATTCAAGATATGTAAGCACACATTTCCAGTTGGCAGCATATTATCAGTGGTTGACTTTGCAGAGAACTACACTCTACAGCCACATCGTGAGGTGCAGTCACAGTATTACAACTCCACACAAGTTTAGATATTTGTGCACATAGCATTCATTCATGCAGATGATAGTACAAAGGACCAAAGGAAGGTATTGAGGGAGTATCACTTTTATATTAGTGATGATCGCACACATTCTCTAGAGTTCGTGCAAGGTTACTTCCAGATGTTCTACAGTGATTTGGCTCAGAGGGGCATAACATACAGTTAGCATATAATATGGTTGGATAACTATGTAGTACAATTCAAGAACATGTGCATGTTCTACTGGTTGAGTAGGATGCATGTCATTATAGGTGTACAACATATGTGGAACTTTTGTGAGGCCAGGCATGGAAAGGGGGAGCATGATGGTGCAAGAGCATGCATGAGAAGAGCATTAGCATGAGAAGAGTTAAAGTATAAAGACAGTGAAAAGTTGATAGATGCAAGATCAATCATCCAGTGGTGTAATGCTTTGATGGGTCTAGGTAATGAAGGTACATCTTTAGTTCATAGATTTTTTTGGTTGATGGATGATACTAACATTGGACCATATGAAGATTGTTGTTCACTAACAAGATCGAGTGAGGTACACTCTTTCCTTAGCTCAAATGTAGGTTAATGGAGTATCAATACACAGAAGATGGCATGCTTTTATTCTTCATGTACAATGCAAGCCTAGAATGATTGTGAGTCAAGGGAGTGGGTTGACAAATGGTTGACAAGTTATCTTAGCCCACTTCACACGTATCACCCTCCAATAGCATTGGAACTAACACAGATGGAATCATCGGTTGACTTTGACCATGTATCAGATTTAGTTCAACCAAGTAATGTATTTTCTTGCTTAGTTTTTGAAATTTCATATTGTTATCTTACTTTGTATTGTATTCGTAATGTTGAATAATTTTAAGAGATTTGTTGCACATACCAATGCAAGGCATGTTTATGTAGTTATTGTAGATGAAGACAATAAAGAGGGAATGAAATATTACTTGTGTCGCTGTGTTGAGGCCAAAAAGAAATTAGAGGCCCCAGTTATAGATGGAGAAAACATCGAATACCCTACAAGCTCAGTTGTTGTTACTGGAACGTGGCTTAGAAGGTACCCACATAAGAGTGTTAAACATTGGTTGTTTCAGGACTTTGACACGCATCGTAAGATTCTTCATTACTTAAACCTTTTCATGGCATCCAATGTTTTTTTGACCAAATATGGGGGTAGACCTTTGAACAAGACCTTGTGGAAGGTCCATGAGTCTGACCATGAGGCAATACTTGACACAATAAAGAGTAGAGCATACCTGGATGGTTCGTTGGATTAATTTGTAAGTATGCACATTGGTTCTTATTAATTTATACTTGTATGCACATTAATTTTTTTGATGCCAATGCTAGCATCTTCTTTTACTTTTCCTATTTGCAAGTAACCTACTAAAAATTGATTGGTGTCCCCTTGCAGAAAATGTAGATATATGAGCCATCGAAGAGAATCTTAGCCAGAAAAGCAATGCAACATCCTTATTTTGATGATCTTGACAAATCTCAATTGTTATTTTAAGCCATTACAAAAGTGTGTGTGAAGCTTGGTGAGGGAATTTCAAATTATTCATTTGAAGTTAACCTTATCATGAGCACCTATGATGTAGGCATTATAAGAGCATCTCGAATTTCAAGTTATTCTATTCATGAGAGGTATTATGTGCAGTAG
Organism: Sequoia sempervirens; assembly: GCA_007258455.2. Taxonomy (NCBI): domain Eukaryota; kingdom Viridiplantae; phylum Streptophyta; class Pinopsida; order Cupressales; family Cupressaceae; genus Sequoia; species Sequoia sempervirens. The sequence goes on along the minus strand of VDFB02328189.1, from coordinate 86,576 downwards.
GTATCTTAGAACTCCCAGTGAAGATGTATGACCAAGAGTGACTAAGTTGATAGACTAGCATGCCTATCTGCCAGTGCCTTCCATCTATTTTCATTTCATTTCCATTTTGGATGCTCTTTCTTTTTCTTCTTTTACTTTATGTATTTGTAAGTAAACTACTAAAAATTGATTGGTCTCTCATTGCAGAAAATGCTGATTTATGAGCCATCAAAGAGAATCTCAACCAGAAAAGCAATGCAACATCCTTATTTTGATGATCTTGACAAATCTCAATTATGATTTTGAGCCATTACAAAATTTTGTGTGAAGCTTGGTGAGGGAATTTCAAGTTATTCATTTTAAGTTAACCTTATCATGAGCACCTATGATGTAGAAATTATAAGATCATCTCGAATTTCAAGTTATTCTATTCATGAGAGGTGTTGTGTGCAATAGGTATCTTGGAACTCCCAGTGAAGATGTATGACCAAGAGTGACTAAGTTGAGAAATTGGCATGTCTATCTGTAAGTGCCTTCCATCTATTTTCATTTCATTTCCATTTTGGATGCTCTTTCTTTTTCATCTTTTACTTTGCATATTTGTAAGTAAACTACTAAAAATTGATTGGTCTCTCATTGTAGAAAATGTTGATTTATGAGCCATCAAAGAGAATCTCAACCAAAAAAGTAATGCAGCATCCTTATTTTGATGATCTTGACAAATCTCAATTATGATTTGAAGCCATTATAAAAGAGTGTGTGAAGCTTAGTGAGGGAATCTCAAGTTACTCAATTGAAGTTAACATGCTCATGAGCACCTATGATGTAGAAATTTAAAGAGAATCTCGAATGTATGAGTAACATTTTAAAAGATCTATGAGAACAAAGTACCTAAGAAATTGTAATGAAATTTACTCAAATATTGAAATTTTGGAGTTCATATTTGGTGTAGGAGCACCTTGTTCTCTAAATGCCTTCAATAGGAAAATTTGCAAAATTTGAATTTTCAAATATAAACAATGTGAAAAAGGTCATGTGAAGGTGATATGTAATGTATTCAAAGTCTCAAATAGGTCATTAGGTGATTAGAGAAGTGATATTGCACAAAAGTTGTCATTTGGTGTAAAAATGCAAAACTTCCATTAGTTGCACAATTGCAAAATTAGTAAATAAAGGATGATGTCTTATGTATTTGCAACACTTTTCCTTTTTTGGTTTCAAGCTTGTTCAGATTGTACAACACCTTATACTTTGATTGTTGATTCGTTTTCTTTAGAGCAAGGAGTTACTTAATTTTTAAAAGTATTTTGGAGTCTTTTAACTTAGATTTGAGGAAATAAGAATAATTTTATCATAACTTTTCAAATTACTTCACAAAGAAATGACTGATCTAGATACCCATTATTGAGTTACAACACATACTTCAAAATCAATAGTGACTATATTGGAACATGTGCATAAAAAATGACCTTCTTCTCTATCTTAATTAGGCTAACTAGGCCTAATTTATAAAGGAACATACCTTTAAACATTCAACAACCCCCTGAACTTGTTGGGGCAGCAATTCTCATGTATCCAAACCCTCAAATCCACAATTTGTCTCAAGAGAATCTCACTCCACCATGTCAAAGCACAAAACCCTTATTTTATGCTAGTATGAGGAGGGTTTATTGAAAGGAACGGTTCCACACCTTACCAAAAAATTCCACCACCTCAAAGCTTCTTAAAATCACCTACAAAATCTGAAAAGATAATCACCCAACCTCTACATGCAATATTTCATCAAACCCTAGGGTGAAACCTCACTTTTCATGCCCTTTTCCATCAAAATATACAAGGGCAGAAACTCAGATACCATGATGCTTAGAAACTTCTCATCTAATCCTATGGGATCGTGTTGGGCCTCTCTACAAAAACCTCTCTTAGTTTTTGCTATCTTAGAGTGGTTTTCCCAAGGTGGAAGATTTTCACTTGATGGAAAAAGTGTCAAATGCAAGCAGTGCAAAGTTGCAAAGTGGTGCAACTTTTGTTCTACAACTCGTGTGACCACACAAACTATTCCAATGCACCCAAATAGGTATTTTTACATTAGGCATGGTCCTCTTTTGCACCCAAACATGTGGAATCGCTCTGAGCTACGTTCAACTGGATCGATCCCTTAAGAGACCAAAGTGCAAAATGGTGCAAACTTCAACATATTGCTACTCAGATACTGTGATGCTTAGAAACTTCTCATTTGATCCTATGGGATCATGTTGGGCCCCTGTACAATAACCTCTCTTATTTTTTTCTATCTTAGAGGTATTTTCTCATAGTGGCAAATTTCCACTTCATGGAAAGTGTCAAATGCAAGTAGTGCAAAGTTGCAAAGTGGTGCAACTTTCGTTCTGCAAATCGTATGACTACACGGACTGTTCCAAAGTGTCTAAATAGGTATGCTTAAGTTATGCATGGTTCTCTTTTGCACCCAAACACACAAAATCACTCTGAGCTACGTTCAACCATATCGATCCCTTAAGAGTCTAAAGTGCAAAATGGCTACAAACTTTAGCATGTTGTTACTTAGATACCATGATGCTTAGAAACTTCTCATTTGATGCTATGGGATCATGTTGGGCCCCTCTACAAAAATATCTCTCAATTTTTGCTATCTCGGAGTGGTTTTCCCATAGTGGCAGATTTTCACCTGATGGAAAAAGTGTCAAATGCAAGCAGTGCAAAGTTACAAAGTGGTACAACTTTCATTCTACAACTCGTGTGACCAAATGGATTGTTCCAACACATCTAAATAGGTATTTTTACTCTATTCATGGCCTTATTTCACACCCAAACATGCGGAATCAGTCTAAGCTACGTTGAATCAGGTTGATCCCTTAAGATTCCAAAGTGAAAAATGGTGAAAACTTCAGAATGTTGTTACTTGGATACCGTGATGCTTAGAAATTTTTTGTCTAATCCTATGGGATCATGTTGGGCCCCTATACAATAACCACTCTTGGTTTTTTCTATTTTGGAGGTATTTTCCGTGGTGGCAAATTTTCACTTGGGGAAAAAGTTGTCAAATGCAAGTAGTTGAAAGTTGCAAAGTGGTGCAACTTTTGTTTTGAAACTCGTGTGACCAAATGGACTATTCCAACAAATCCAAAGAGGTATGTTTACACTAGGCATGGTCCTCTTTCACACCCAAACATGTGGAATCACTCTGAGCTATGTTCAACCGAATCGATCCCTTAAGAGTCTAAAGTGCAAAATGGCTGCAAACTTCAGCATGTTGTTACTCGAATACTGTGATGATTATAAACTTTTTGTCTGATCCTATTGGATTATGTTAGGCCCCTCTATAATAACCTCTCTCATTTTTTGTTATCTCAGAGTGGTTTTCCTGTGGTGGTGAATTTTCACTTGATGGAATAGTGTCAAATGCAAGTAGTGCAAAGTTGAAAAGTGGTGCAACTTCCATTCTACAATTCATGTGACCACACAAACTATTCCAATGCATCTGAATAGGAATTTTTATGCTAGGAATGGTCCTCTTTCAAACCCAAACACGCAGAATCACTCTGAGCTATGTTCAACCGGATTGATCTCTTAAGAGTCCAAAGTGCAAAACAAACTTTAGCATGTTGTTACTCGGATACTATGATGCTTAGAAACTTCTCATCTAATCCTATAGGATTGTGTTGGGCCCCTCTACAATAACCTCTCTCATTTTTCTCTATCTTTGAGGCATTTTCCAGTGGTGGTGAATTTTCACTTGGGGAAAAAATTGTCAAATGCAAGTAGTTGACAGTTGCAAAGTGGTGCAACTTTCATTCTGCAACTCATGTGACCAAATGGATTGTTCAAAAATATTTGGATGGGTATTTTTATGCTAGGAATGGTCTTCTTTTTCATCCAAATACACATAATCGCTATGAGCTACGTTCAATAGGCTTGATCCCTTAAGGGTCCAAAGTTCAAAACAAAAGCAAATGTTGATGGGATATTACTCACAAACCGTGATACTTACAAACTCTTTGTCTGAGCCTACGAAATCATGTTGGGCCCCTCTACAATAACCTCTCTCATTTTTTTTTTTATCTCAGATTCATTTTCCTATGGTGTCCAGTTTTCACTTGATGGAAAAAGTGTCAAGTGCAAGCAATGTAAAGTTACAAAGTGGTACAACTTTCGTTTTGCAATTTGTGTGACCAAAAAAAATGCTCCAATGTGTCTCGACAGGTAGCTTTACGTTAGGCATGGTCCTCTTTCACACCCAAACACGTAGAATTGTTTCGAGCTATGTTCAACTAGCTTGATCCCTTATGATGGCATGCAAAAGAATCAAAAAGAGAAACATACACATGACGGTTGAGAAGTTCAAATTTTCCACACAAAAAATTGTATGATCATTGGTGCAGAGCCCCTTGTTCCTCCATTTGATGAAGAAGGTCTAGTTCAGTGGTTTTAGTCCTAATAATGTCAAATAAGGCCATGATAGGCCATTTTGTAATATTTCATTTAGTTTTGAGTTGGTGTGGGGTCATTTGAGTCAATTATGTAGGTATGATAGGGAGTATGAATAAGAAAATAGCATTGGTAAACACATTGGAAGATATTACTAATGTTGCCCCTCTTGAAAATTCAGAATTTAGGCCATACAAACAAGGCTAGATGAGGTGAAAAAAAGAAAATGCTTCAGAATAAGTTAGAATAGGTTGGAAATAGGGTGAGGTTGTGGAGTTTGATATGGTCAAAAGTTCTATAAGGAAAAAAAAGGTCTGCAAGGATAAGGGAGGTCAAAAGTATGTTATGGCATGATGTCCTAGTTGGGAAAAAAAGGGTTTTGAGTGAAAATCAGAGGTTTGAGGGAGTAAAAGTGGGTAAAGTCAGGGGGCAACATAATTTGGTGGTCAATTAAGTTTGTGTAGGCAGAATGAAGAGTGTTTGAAGAGGTTTTGAGGTTGTATGAGGTATGGATATGGGGTTTTCAATAAACCCTAGTGAAATTTGAGAAAAGTGAGCATTTAGAGGATGGTCGGGTTAGAGGGCCAATCATGCCCTAAAAATTATGGATGTTGTGGATTTACAGACTAGTAAATGCTTCCCAATAGTGTTTTGCAATTGGAATACTGATTGAGAGGGTGTTGCTTTGTTAAACAGACCTATTTGGGGGTCTAGGATAGCATTGAGTCCATTTCTTATTTGTATTATAAATTATAACTTTCTTTCTCCTGAGTCTATTTCCTATACAACAAATAATATTGCAAAAATTTGACATATAAATTTTTCAACGTGTTTATATGGTGATGGATTAAGAACATAAAAATTCATTTTGCACTAATAAGATTATGCTGTGAAAATGTTTAAAGACTAATCAAGATAAATGTTTGTGTGTGTGCCATAGAAAAATGGCCCCTTGTCATTTTCATGGCCCTTTAGGTCTTATATCATGGTGTTTGATCTATTTAGTTTGATTTTATGTTGCAACATGGCTTGAACATGCATATTTAGGTACTAAAATTTAAATAATGATGTCTTGTAAAAGTGTTGTGAAGTGTTGTAAGATATTTCTACATTATTTTAGACTCTATTCATTACAATTTACCTAAAAATCACATTTTTACACATCATCAAGTCCTATTTTGAAGTGTTCTAAAGTCTTGTAACAAGATTTCATGCTTTTCTAGGCACAACTTCACTATTTATCCCTTTCTTATGACTTATTTGACCCCTTTATGCCCTCATATGCTTTAATTAAGTGTATTTTTGAATGTAAGCCCAATAAACAACATTAAATGCAACATAATTTCTGACACATATTTTCAAGTCCTAGGTGGGACCCATTTGCCATGGGTGGCGAATGAGTCCCCCTTGGCTCCAAATTCAAAATATTTTAAATTTCCTTTCGGGTTTTTATTCAAAATCACTTGATGTCAACCTATGATGAGGTATGAACAGGTAACTAAGGCACAAGAGTGTATAAATATGTGTTTTTCTCCTCGTTTTACATCTCCTACAATTCTCCAATATTCACATATTATATTCAATCATTCAAGCATCTTACAACATCAATTCAAGCAATACTCAATCACTTTGGAGCATCCATTGACATTACTTCAGACTTACATTATCAAGTGTTTGGTAAGTTGATAGCATTTGCATGTTATTAGTTTGTCACTCTCTTTCATTTCATTATTTTATTAAGGGTTTGATTACCAAAGTGGGGTTTGACCAAGGAAAACCCCTATTTGCTAACCCTCAACCATTTTTTCCCTCTTGCATGTGTGTTTGTAGACATAGGTATGAAAATTTAACAAGCTTTTTGGTGTTGAAAAGTGGAGAACAAGTCAACTAGGTGCTTCAAGTCAACTTATTCATATTTCAAGCTTGGAGAAGGTTTTCTAGCTATTTCCTATAGAATTGACTTCGGTAACCCGACAATTAGAGATTTCCATATTTGGTGTTGCAGAGTTGTCTCCTAATTTTCTAGAATTATGGGAGAGGACTGACTCGCCACCAGTTCTAGATCTCGACTATCAGAAACCTGTTACCAACACTTTTTCACCCGTAGGAGGACTAATTCGCCACCTTGGGTAAATGAGTCCCACTATGAAAATTCAATAATTATAGTCAGCATTCCCAACATTCCAGAATCATCAAATCTTGTCCAGGTGCACTTTATTTCATCCTGTTTCTTTCTATTTTACATAATTTCTTCATTTAGTTAATTATTTGTATATCATAGCATGTTTTCAAACATAGTTTAAACCTTAATTTTGCATTCATATTCATTCATTTAGATCATTCAATTGCATTTAGTTTACTTCAATTAGCATAGAAAACATTCCACATTACATAATTTTAATGAACCCTATAGCATTTTTGGCCTAACTCTCTCCTTTTAGGTGAAAAACCTTAGAAGAGTAAGAGAAGTCCTAAGAGCCAAAAAATCAACGGTTCATTTTGGTGAACCTGCATTTAGAACACTTTGCATTTCTGATTTCATTCACACATTGCATCTTAGTTTACATTTGCATCAACATTCAATTAGCACATTGTTTTGTTTATGCATTCTAAAACTTTTTATATTGCATTAGCAAAAACTTCATTTAGATTTCATTTTTGCATTGCATCTTATTGACAAAATAGAAATTTTGCATTTTACATCCTTAGTTGCATTCTATAAAGCATTAAAATCATCTTCAAATTTTTGAAAAATACAAAAATCTTGCATACTGGGACTCATTCACCACCCTAGGTGAATTAGTCCCTCTGCACTTTTTAAACAACATTTCTGACACTTTCCTACTTCGCAGTTTCATGTTCTTGCATTCTATTTTAATTTCCAGAATCTTTGTTTTTACTAGTTTTTGCATCTTAGTTTATTTGCATTTTCAATAATTTTTGGAATTCATTAAAATCATTGGTAGACATGTCCAATTTTTCCTTTGGCTATGACCCTAATGACATTGAGCTACCTCATGCTCCTTCAACTCCTCATGATTGTCCTCCTCATGATGTAGATATCATTGGAGAAGATGATGTTAGCATGAGCAAGTTCTACAATGACTTCCTTGATAACTTAGAATCCAATGCAACCTTTTATCCCTCCATGAAGTCACAAGATCTCCCTACTATTGCACCTCCTAATCACTTTGCATATTTACATCCTGAAATCAATGATGGACCTAAGTTTCCTCCCTCAAGTGGATCTAGTTCCTCTAACCAAACACACTCACACCCCTTTTATGATCACAAACACTTCCATAAACCTTGAAGCAACATATGGTAATGGTTTCACTATCTTGCATAAACAAGGTTGTGACACAAAACATGAACATGACATTCATCAACTTCTTGATAAAAACACAATCAAAGCAAACACAACAGGACTAGGATATCAAGATCCTTCTCATCCGGATAGACATCCTCTTGAACCTAGGAGACTTCAGGATGCTAGTACAATGATCTTGAATTCTCCTCCTAACTTGAAAATTCCCCTTCCATGTGATCAACCATTCTCTCCTTCTAATGACAAGGATGATAGGAACCCCATGGGTCCCCTTCCTCCTATTCATGAACATGGAGAATCTAGCAAACAAAAATGACCATACAAATTGAAGAAGCTAAAGTTTCCTACTTTTCCTCCACCTGAATGTGAAAGGAGACTTCAACTGCTTTTAAACAAAGGTCTTATACTATTACCACCTTCAAATAGGTTGGTCATTCTCCCTAACGATTCCCACATACCATATTGCAAATATCATCGTATTCTTGGACATCGAATGGAAGCATGTCAGACATTGAATGAGATACTATACAAGTATCACTTCATTGATACCAAATGCTTTCCTATCATCCCTTAAAACACCATTTCCTTATCATGCCATAGTTGCAAGATCTTTCATTCTCACTATTGTGTGATCCTTTCCATCTTCACCCTTGGCTCATGCTTGTTTTCCCCTTTGTGGACACAAGTAGTTGTTAGCCTTTGTCCTTGTAATGCACTTGTCTTTGTCTCTTAACTATGTTATTTCCCTTAACCATTTAAGATTGAGAAACCAATAACTTAGTTAATGGTTGATTTACATTTTCATTACTTGTTCCTTTTTCTTTTCCTTTCATGTGTGTATCGTGTTCCCCTGTATCGTTTGTTTGATGTTTCTCTCTCATTGTACACTTCTTCTATTTGTCCCTCTATTCTTCTATTTTGTTGTGCATTGTCTTTTTCATTTCTGTTTTGTGTTTTCCTTTTGGGGATGATCTGCAAAGCATAGAGACGTCCTATGTCTCTTCCATATTGACCCAAAAGGTCCCTGTATTTTTCTCTTTTTTGTGTGTTTTCCTTCTAGGGATGACGCAAAGCATAGAGACACCCTATGTCTCTTCCATGTTGACCCAAAAGGTCCTTGTCTTTTTCTCTCTTTTTTTTTGTGTTCTCCTTTTGGGGATGATGTGAAGCATTGAGACTACAATGTCTCCTTCATTTTGACCTAAAATATTTTTCATTTTCATTTCCTTTTTTCGCTTGTGTTTTCCTTTTCAGGATGATGCAAAGAGTTGAGATCACAATGTCTCTTCCATGTTGACCCAAAACAGACTTTCTTTTTCTTTTTTTTTGGCTCTCTTTGTGTCATTCTTTCAATTCTATGTGCTTTGGGGAATGATGACAGTTATGATCTCTTTCATAAAAACATTGCATCAATGAACATACTGACCCCAAATCAATAGATCCCTTATGTGTTTGGTGTGCTTTTTTTTATGGGGGGAAACTCTCTTTGTTTTTCATTTTCCTTGACATGACACAACCTAACTTTGAAACATATGACTTGGCATACGGCTTTCCAAGTTGGCTCTCATGTCTTGTTTCCTTTTTGCATTATTTCTCCTTCTCCACTTTCAAGCAATTTCTCACAGAATGATGTGTAGCAATTCCTTTAAAGTGGGGGGAATACATTACCATAATTCATTTTCATTCTTGGTTCCTAGTGTAGTCTTGTCATTTATATGATGCATTTGTTACTTTGTGGATGACATTGGGTGTGATGTCTTTCATAATTGTGATCTATCTTAGCATATTACATTCCTCTTGGTGGCCTGATGTGATGCACTGCATCCCCTAAGCTGTGAATATACTATTCTTTGATTGGTCCTCTCTTGGAGACATTACACACAATTTTTCCTAAGTTACTAACCTTGCATGAACTTAACAAGACTCCTTTGAACACCCCTCACATTACATTTTACATTCTACATTTTTGCATTTTTCCACCTTGCATAATGCAACTTGCATGATTGTGGTACCCCTTTGCTTTTTGTTCATTCATTATTTTTTCTTTGTGGCACCTTGTTAAATTTATCAAGAGGTATAACTTTAATATTGTTGATTGGGAAGCCCACCTAGTGGCATGACTTTTCCCCATAGCCACCTTTGCATTTGTGAGTGCATACCAACTAGCGTATGTATCTTACCTTTTGGGCCTTCTCACCCCGCAAACAACCAGAAGTTTCATGGCCCTAGAGTGAGTACATTTGGGCCTTCTCGCCCAATGGACCATCATGTGTTATGTCGCCCCAGAGTGAGTATACATTCTCTTTTGGCCTAGATCTTATCCACAACTAGTTGGATTGACAATTGAAGCTTCATCCGATTCTCAATACTTGTGTGTTCCTTTCTTCTTATGCTTAGTTTTCCATCTTCATCCTGGGGGCTTGATCATCTCCCTTGATCATTTTCATTCCATCTGGCTAATGTAAGTGCATTTGAACCCTCTCTTCAATGTTCATGGCTACTTTAGTGTGAATTTGAAGCAGGTTCATCCTCTCACTAAAGTGGGGGCTAAATGTGTCATAGAAAAATGGCCCCTTGTCATTTTCATGGCCTTTTAGGTCTTGTTTCATGATGTTTGATCTATTTGGCTTTGATTTTATGTTGCAACATGGCTTGAACATGCATATTAAGGTACTAAAATTTAAATAACAATGTCTTGTGAAGGTGTTGTGAAGTGTTGTAAGACATTTCTACATTATTCTAGACTCTATTCATTACAATTTACCTAAAAATCACCTTTTTACACATCATCAAGTCCTATTTCAAAGTGTTTCAAAGTCTTGTAACAAGATTTCATGCTTTTCTAAGAACAACTTCACTATTTATCCCTTTCTTATGACTTATTTGACCCCTTTATGCCCTCATATGCTTTAATTAAGTGTATTTTTGAATGTAAGCCCGATAAACAACATTAAATGCAACATAATTCTCGACACATATTTTTAGGTCCTAGGTGGGACCCATTTGCCATGGGCAGCAAATGAGTTTCCCTTGGCTCCAAATTCAAAATATTTTAAATTTCCTTTCGGATTTTTATTCAAAATCACTTGATGTCACCCTATGATGAGGTATGAATGGGTAACTAAGGCACAAGAGTGTATAAATATGTGTTTTTCTCCTCATTTTACATCTCCTAAAATTCTCCAACATTTACATATCATATTCAAGCATTCAAGCATCTTACAACATCAATTCAAGCAATACTCAAGCACTTTGGAGCATCCATTGACATTACTTTAGACTTACATTATCAAGGGTTTGGTAAGTTGATAGCATTTGCATGTTATTAGTTTATCATTATTTTTCATTTCATTATTTTATTAAGGGTTTGATTACCAAAGTGGGGTTTGACCAAGGAAAACCCCTATTTGTTAACCCTTAACCATTTATTCCATTTTGCATGTCTGTTTGCAGACCTAGGTATGCAGATTTAATAAGCTTTTTGGTGTTGAAAAGTGGAGAACAAGTCAACTAGGTGCTTCAAGTCAACTTATTCATATTTCATGCTTGGAGAAGGTTTTATGTCTGTTTCCTGCAAAATTGACTTTGGCAACATGACAATCAGAGATTTCTAGATCTAGTGTTGCAAAGTTCTCTTGATTTTCCAGAATTTTGGGAGAGGACTAATTCACCACCAGTGGCAAATGAGTCCCACCTTAGGACTGAAAATCTGAGTTTTGTCAGATTATGAATCTCAACTATCTGAAACCTGAACCTGACACTTTTTCACCAGTAGGAGGAATAATTTGCCACCCTAGGTGAATGAGTCCCACTATGAAAATTCAATAATTCCAGTTAGCATTCCCAACATTCTAGAATCATCAAATCTTGTCCAGGTGCACTCTATTTCATCTTGTTTCTTTCTGGTTTGCATAATTTATTCATTTAGTTTATTGTTTGCATATTATAGTGTGTTTTCAAACATAGTTTAAATCTTAGTTTTGCATTCATATTCATTCATTTATATAATTCAATTGCATTTAGTTTACTTCAATTAGCTTAGATAACATCACACAACTTTATTTGAATGAACCCTTAGCATTTTTGGGGCCTATCTCTCTCCTTTTAGGTGAAAAACCCTAGAAGAGCTAGAGAAGCACATAGAAACCCCAAAAATCAATGGTTTAGTATGATAATGTGTCAAGAAGTTAACTACTTTATCTACTCTGAATATTATGTATTGTAAGTTTTGTGAAGATTATGTATCTTTTGCTTAATTGAGTTGTTCCAATCAAAGGATTAAATATATTGGAATCTTTTTATGAACTATTTCATGGAATACCAATTGAAAACATGTTTTTTGCTTTTACATAAAGTTGTTTAGCATCAATCAATTAATATTCAAGACAAACCATGAAGGACAACAATGATCAATGCTAGGGCTAACCAATTAATAAGTATACACGTGAATAAGTCAAGCATGTACATGTGAATAAGGGAAGCACAAGTACTCAAAAACACGTAAGCCTTGAAGTATACACACGAATACATAGTATTCACAAATTAATACAAAGTATATGCACAAATACAAGGTATATGCATGAAAACATGTAAGTCACAAAGTATACACATAAGTTGTAAAGTATACACTTGAATACACATAACTCATATCTATTGAACCATGAATTTATAATACAAATATGGACACCATCGATAAAAAAGATTTGTATTAACCAAATAGTCATGTATGCATACATCAATATATGTCGATATAAGTTTAAAATATAGGTACAAAATAGTGATATAGGCTTACGAGAATGCCATATAGGCATACAATGTCAAATATATCCATTACAAAAAATGTACAAAACTATCATGTAGGCATACAACAAAGGGCTCTGGAATCAAAAGTCATTTCTTTCCATGCTCTGGAAATAATTTTTTTCCCTTTGCTTGTCGATCATATGGCGCTAGGTCTGTCACTCGTTTGTGTTGCACTTGAGGAGTGCTCCTGCTACTCCTAGTGTTTAGTTCTTGGTGAAGTTTTAACTATTACAATAAGAAGTAAAGACATTAATATATAGAAATTACATTATACAAAATGATATATTTAACAAAATAATCACCTACCACCATCTCATGATCACTCTCCATGAAGGAAATATTCACACCCATGTTGAGGCGTGCTCAAGCCCTATATAAACCATCCAAATAGAAATTAAACTACGAATCAATAATGGTTTTCTTTTTCACTAACTAACATCTATAACAACAAATGTAAATTGAAATTTAGTAATTTACCTCATACCTCCACTTTTAGAGCCATCGAGGACTCTATAGTAGATGAAACACCGATCTCCATTTCCCTCGTCTCATTTAGAGGTGTTTCCTCTTGCAACATCTGAAAATAAAACAACAAATTATTCAATCACAAAAACTACAATAGTGATCCACGTCATGACTTATAATGTATGAGGTAATGAACAAAATTTTGAGTACTTATTAGACTATATATTTCTAACTATCATTCTTACTATTTGCCCTATCCACATTTTTTTTCCCTCAGCACACACGCCCCATTGCTAACAAGGGCCCTCTCTTCCTCTCAGCTTGTTGGGTTGTTTTGTCACTGCCTCATTTTGCGTACCCTTGTTTCGGTGTCCTAGATGGTCAAAGTACCTCCAGAGTCTCACCTCAAGTTGACCATGTATCATCCCTAAAAAATTTGCTAATTCCAAGGTCTTTACAGAGTTCCTTTGGCAGTTTGCCTCTGCTAACGGCCTTGGGGCCCTTCGGGTCCGGCATGGTGGGTTTCCCTCGCTGGATTTCCATTGTGCATTTGATGTCTCAAAATGGCTAAAGGCCTTCACCTTCCCATGCCCTAGAACTAGGCTCCTCAACCATCGTCCTCATGACTTACACTGCAAATTGACTTTCACTTACATCGAGCCCAATCTACTAGACCTCTCTACCCAGGACTCCGTTGTGAGTTTTCCCCTTCAAGAGGACTATCCTTCGCCGAAGTTTTTCCTCCCAAACCCCATGCCTCCTCTTGTCTTTGATTTTCCGCTTTAACATTTGAAAGAGTCGTTGGCTCACACCCTTCCGGCCCTCAGGTTCTGAATCTCCCACTGTCGTCTCAAAATTTGAACTTACCAACCTCTTGAGCCCGTCATACTCACATTAATGAGGGTGCATTGAATGCACTTAGGAGTATAAATACTTGGTCCAACATGTCACTTTCACATGTTAGGTTTTCCAGAAGAGTGCAGGGTGAGTTCAAAGGGGTCCAGTTCCTTCGTCATTTTCTGCCTTTATGCCTACTAAACTTATTTGTCAATTCTTTGAGGATTTAGTGGCTTTCTTCATCAAGTTCTTGAGGCAGGTTCTCTGTCTACCCTCCCGCATTGTTTTTTGGTGGTTTCACGTTTAAACGATGAAAAAAATAGGGTTAAAATGTATTCATTTGATAGAGGAGGATTAGACCTAAAAAACTCATATAATAAAATTTCAAGAAAACCTCCAAACCATCATAAAAACTGAATCCAGGAAACTCCCCTCTTCCCTGCCCTTTTTCTTTTTTTTTTAGAAATAGCCTATGCTAAGGTTCATTGCACATTGTAAACCCAAAACTTAAGAAAATATTGGAGTTCTAGATTGTTGTTCGAACCTATAGCAAAGTGCATATCAATTCTCATCCTAAGGAACTTCAATTCTCATGATCCATTTCGTTCTACCTGGCTTTGTAAGTCTGCCATGTGATTACCAGCAAGATCACCTCAAATATCAACTGAGGAATTCCATGCAAGTCATGACCTGACACCCGAGAGACCTTGGGGTGATTTTTAGAAACTTTTCATTGGAAGTCTCCTTTCAAGAGAGGTGATGCACCTATGCATTACTTGTGTTGAGAAAGTGTGCAAAACACCACATCAATAGAACTGGCGCTAGAGAGAGGGAAAGGCTAAGCTGGATTGAATTGAATTGTTCTCCCCTGAAAGGTTTTAGAGAATCATAAGGTCAACACCAAACAAAGGATAACTTCAAGAGTCGCAGCCCCCCACAAGGGCTAAATGAACTAAGGGAGGAGACTTTTCTTCTTCCTCTTGGACCTCCATGGTTTCCACTTCCCTTCCACCTCCACCTTCCTTCACCATTCATCCAACATCCACCTAGCCACTTCAAGCTGCCTTCAGACCTCATCCTTTAGATAGCCAAGAAGTGGTCCCTCTCCCAGCTATCCAAGTCCAGGGCACAGTCCAAATAGTCATGGCCTAGGTGCAACCCAAGGTTGCTATTCTACAGTAGGTGCAGCCCCAGATTGTGGTTCCTCAACAACTGGTACCACCTCCGCTACCTCTCATGGCTTGGTTAGCACAAAATCCCTCTCTATTGTACTTCAACTCCTATCATGACATGCCCAAAAATATTGAAAGCTTCTACACAAAGTTCAATCCTTGTGACCCATAGAGGATAGCTGAGGAGCACATCAAGATATTTCAGGTGATGTTGAAAGACTGATAGATTAATCAAGAGGATGTGATGTGTAGAATTTTTCCATACTCATTGGGAGAAGAGGCTTTCTATTGGCACGTCAACCTACCAGTCGATTCCATCACATCTTGGGACTTGTTGGTGAGTGCCTTCCTATAGAATTATAAGATTCCCATCAGCCCTTCAGAGTTGTACCAACAATTTTTGGTTATTCGTAGAGAAGTCAATGAGTTGATAGGCTCCTTCAATGACTAATTCCACCGGGTGTATTCGAGGTTGCAAACTCCTTATGCACTTAATGATGTTGTTCTTCTTGTCTACTATAATTCCTTGGATAAACTCACTTCAACATTTGTGAAAAGAATGAATCAGCCACCTGCAAGGCTGGTAGATGCTTATGTTGAAGTTGTTAAGGCTAGCACAGACTTAGGGAAAAATATTTCTTGACCACTATCTTCTTTGGGGCAGATTGCTCATCCTGCATAGATACAAGGACTTAACCAGGCCCTCCAACACCATATGCCTCTTATGAATCATGTGCCCCAGTTATTTATAGTCCCTCATCCAGGACAACCCATGAACTAGGCACCTCCCATGCCCCACTACTTGCAACCTTAGCAACAAAAAACTTACCATCATGTTCCCCAACAGTAATAGACATATCTTCAGTAGCCACAAGTACCATTGTATGTACAAGGGCCAAAATTCCCTCCAAAAAATCAAAATCAGTCAGCAGCCCTGCCTGTTCTTCTACAAAACCCAGTGTTGCAACTGAGTAACACTGAAAAGGATCGACTTGACGAGTTGACAAAAATGATTAAGAAAATTTCCACAAAAATGACATATCTGAGAAATCAAAACAGCCAGCTATAGGCCTCCCAACGGAGTATTCAGGCCAATCCTAATAGAGATAATAGGGACAATCGAGATAACAGAGATGATCGCCATGCCAACACCTCTTCTGGGTAGAATTATGATAGAGTGAAAAATTCAAATTAGAACTTTGAGAGGTGACCTTCCTAAAGATAGAATCAAACATGGAATGCAAGGCCTAATAACATGGGTGTTCCTACTCCTCTCGATCAACCTATTAGCATGGAAAAGATGACTAGTGGAGTCTATCTTGCCAAAGTAGCTCTATCAGGGTGGTGCCAAATTCATAAGACCAGTAGACACTCTGAATTGAATTATCCTGAGTTCCTTATAGCAGCAAAAAAAATTCAAGTTGAAGTTCAAAATGTTGTGGACAATGCTACATGTCGTGACATAGTCCCATCCAAGCCATATGATTCCTTCGTGCTTGTGGTCAATCAAGCCCCATTCTTGAGAAGCAAAAGTAACAAACTTGAGGACACTATTTCATTTCCAAAGACTGAAGAAGTGAAAGAGGTAAGTAACGGTCAAGCCTTATCTCAATTATTTGATTTAGTAGATAATGGTCCTCTAGATAATGAATAACCTCGTGAGGATGAAGTACACACATTCCATCAAAGAGCCACTCCATATTATTTAAGAAATAGGAAAGCAAGGGGGCCATTCACTACATCCACCCCACCTAATTACTTCACTACACCATCAGATCCAAATGCTAGCAACAACCCCGGTTTCCCTCACGTTCCCACTCAGTATTTCAACAAGGATAGGTTATCGAATCATCCTTACAATCGGCCACAAAATCAGGCTCAAGACCAGCCTCAAAATCGGTCAAATCAAATGCAAATTTAGTCTACTAGCTCACACATAGTTAGGGATTTTGAATCTGAAATTGAACAAATGGGTGAGTACGTCATGGAGGAGTTCAAGAAGGTTAAAATCAGCTTGTCCACTTTCGAGTTACTCAAGGTTCCCGCTGTAAGGCATGCATGTTTTAGGGTGATTAATGGAACCTCATCCTCTAAAGCAACACAAGAAACATTAGCAAAAAGGGTCACCTTTGAAGAACCTAGTTAGGAACCTTTGATTTAGGAAATTATAGGGAAAAAAAAGGATATTCCCTCTAATCAGCTTATGAGTAAGCAGCCTACAAAAGAATCTAATCAGAATAGCAGACAAAATTTCAAGGATTAGCCTTCAGGGCATATTAAGGATAGAACGGGTGATAAGAACAAGGCTCAAGTAGCCAAAATAGATACGCCTATGGGTCTCTTCCAAGGAAATTTTGAAACTCCACCTTTCCTCACTACCATCTGAATATTCGACAAGAATTTTCACAACTACCTGCTCGATTCAGGAGCATCTGCTAATGTTATGCCCTTGGTAGTGTGTAAAGCCCTTGGGATTATTCCAACACCTTCAAGAAGGAAAGTGACCTAGTTGGACAAAACAAAGATCAACATAGTAGAAGAGATGAATAGGATCCCAATGCAGATTGTTGTGGATCTAAGGATATAGCAGGTCATTGAAATTCAAGTGGTTGATATCCTTGACACCTACGGACTTATCCTCAAACGAGACTTCACCAGAACATTAAACAGATATGCTGCAACAAATCATTCTCATATGTGGCTGCCATGGAAAGGGTTGCCTAACCAAATTCATATAGACTAAGAGCCTTGTATGAAGTACATGATCACAAAGTATAATAATACCAAAGAGGTATTGTTTGTTGAGATGAAATTGGAGAATTACTGTCCCTTTTCCTGTCAAGAAGAATTCAAACTTCAGGAAGAACTTGCTACATAAGTACTCTTGGTGCAATGCAAACCTCCAACTAGTCTCACTCAAATTCCTTAAAGTACAAAGATATTGGCAGAGTTAGATGAAGTACTAGATGAAGATAACAACTTGGGACTACTGAATGGTTTCCAAGAATTCATGGAAAAATATGTAAACGATCAACTTAGTCTAGGTGCTCGAATGGATTTTCAAGATCTCTTGCTACCAAATTGGTACAAAATTCACAACGCTACCCACTCTGAGTTTGAGTGCTACCTATGCCAAACAATAGTACAACATGTCAAGGGATTAGCTACTCCTCCAAGAGAAATGTTGAAGGAAATGCTGGTAGAACAGTCTGCCCCTAATCACACTGAACTAACACCTCTCCCTGAGGTCGTGGAGGTGACTGTCCAGCCAAAGGAGAGCGATGGCCTAGTTGGACTCAGCGTCAAGGAGTTTTCCAAGTTATGGACACTGTGATTTGATGGGTCTAAGTCAAATTAGGGCGTCGGTGTCGGATTCAAATTCACCAGCCCAATGGGTAATACCTTTCTTGTTGCCCATAGGTTGAAATTTTATTGCACTAATATCGTAGCAGAGTATGAAGCCTTAGTGCATGGTCTTCTTATGGACCTAAAGAAAAATGTCAAAATGCTACAATTTTTTGGAGACTTTGAGTTGGTGGTAAAGCAAGTTAGGAAATTGTATTGGTTCCATGATCAAAGACTTGCTAATTATAGACATAGGGTTTGGGATCTCTTTAGAAGGTTTGGATGCTTTCAACATTCACTTGATCCCTCATTCTTAGAATCATATAGCCGATGCTTTGGCTCAAGCAGCCAACACATTACATCCACTATCTCTTTCTGGTCTTAAACGCTTCACAGTTGAGCTAATATCTACTCCATCTATTATGGATAATGTCACTCACTTTCAAGTCTTCAATGATGATAAGCACATCCTCAAGTTCATCATGAGCTCTGATTTCTTTGCCACCCAAATAATAGATGAAGTTGATCCAAAAGAAGCTGAATTAGACATAGAAGGGCTTATCAACCTCAAGACTAACACAATCCCTAGAGGCATGGTTCAGCTAGAGCACATATTTGACTTGGACCAGATCAGAGATCAAGACCAACAAGCCAAGAGGGAATCCATCAACAATCAATGTGATGTTCAAAACCTTGGGACAGCTGAGGAAATCAAAAATGTCTTTATTGGCAAAGTGTGCACTGCTAAAGAAAAGAAAGGGATCATTGATGCTCTTCAAAAATATCATGATGTGGTTGCATGGAGCTACAAAGATCTAAAGATCTATGATACCTCCTATATACACCTAAAAATGGTCACACCACAAGAGTTTGGTAATTAATTAAATATTTTAAATATTTAATTAAATCTCTGAATTCAATCTACGTATAAATAAATATAAATAATTTATTTATATTGTTCATTCTTTCATTTCGATTAAATAAATAAGTTTATTTAATCACTTTTCTTATCCATTTCTTAATTAATTAAATAAACATTACGATTTATTTATATTAATTATCACTTAATCTTGGCTTGAATATTTTATTCAAATAAAGATTAAATATTCTTCTCTTCTCAAATTCCTCTAAATTCATAATTAAATATTTCAAATTCTTCTAAAGTCCATTCACAATTAAATATTCCAAGTATTTAATTAATTCCTTTAAATCCATTCACAATTTTGATTAAATTCTTCTAAAGTCTATTCGCAATTAAATATTTTAAATATTTAATTAAGTCTTCTATAGTCCTAAAATCAAAAATCAAACTCACATGAAATTAAATAAATCTATTTATTTAATTTGGATTATCTTCAACAACCGTGAAACAAACTTCAAAAATAGAAAATTAATTTCTCTGTTTCTATGCAAAATTGTTCCCATGGGTTGAAGACAAACCTCCATTCTTCTCTCCAACCTCCCAACATCTTCCATCTTCCTCTCAACCTCTCCATCTCTCACCATTCAAATTTACTAGACAATCTCATAGCCATTGATCTTTGCCAGCCAGGCTCTTGCCTGCAAAAATCTATAAAAGGGACTATCGGGTCTCTGAAAAACATAGAAGCTTGCATATAGGAAAACTATAGCCAATTTACAATAGCATAGCCTTTTAGCATCCATAGCATTTTAGAATCATAGCATAGCATAGTTTAGCATATTAGCAATTCATACCATAGTTTATCATCCTCATAGCATAGTTTCAACAGCATCCATAATCCACAGTGCATAATTTACAGCCCCTGTGCATATCCGTATCAACATTTCACTCCACCAGCATATAGGATAGAGAAGTATTCTCCCCTTGCATACTCGTTCTGCAGGTTGCCATTCTAAGAAGCTTTGCTTATACAATCTGAGAGCAGCAGCTTCAAGCAAATCCTGGAGATAGAGGACAATGGAACGATTCTGAAGAAGCTCTGTTTGTTTTCTTTGAATTCAATTTATCTTGCTTTCTTTAGTTTAATGTTTCATTGGTGTGTTTATATTGTTTCATTTTGATACTAACATTTCCCACACATTTTTGGCACCCACCATGGGGCTCTTGATTCTTGCATCTTTTTGTAGGTTTTTCTGATGGTCACGGCTAAAGCGTATTAGCGCAATAAACACGCAGCGCAAGTCACACCAGTTTAGCACCCTTTAACACTGTTATATCCCCATCAGTGGTTTCATAGCGCCCATCAGTGGTTTCATAGCACCCATCAGTGGTTTCATAGCGCCCTTCAGTGGTTTCCCAGCGCTGGTTTCATAGTGCCCATCAGTGGTTTCATAGAGCCCTTCAATGGTTTCTCAATGCCCATCAGTGCTTGCATAGTGCCCATCAGTGGTTTCATAGCGCCCATTAGTGGTTTCATAGTGCCCATGATGTCTGTTTTAGCGCAATTTTTATTTTTAGCATAAATTTTTCAAAACTTGCAATTGTAATCTGTAACTTAAATATGATTTGACTAGATTCGACGCGACCGCGGCCAGTAAGAACTTTAAAATAATGAAGCAACCCTAGGATAGTCACCTAATTCAAAATTAAGCAATCCTAGGATAGTCACCTAATTCAAAATCAAGCAATCCTAGGATAGTCACTTCATTTTCTATTTTGGGCTAAAAAGAACTTCATGTCTTTGTGAAGCAATATCTTCACCTAGCATAGCAAATTGTTTATTTGGGCTTAAAATTGAACTCTTGTTTGCTTTGATTAAAACGGTGATAGGCCTATGCTCTCCCCTTAACTGGGTGATCAAAATTCCAAACTCATCTATTTCATTTCATGCAATTTTAAGTTTTGATAAAACCTTTTAGAGAGCCTGCTCTTATGGGAAAAAGTACTCACCCAAATGGAACAACTCAAGTGGGTTCAAGCCAAAGCCAGGCTATTCTGCCCCACTATAAAATTTAAAGCAAATCTAGGGAAACCCTCTTTTGCTGGTAGTGTGCAAGATAACCATCCCCAAAGCTTTTGTTCTAAAGGTAGGGAGGTCTCTCGAGGGAGTATATCATTTTCTGCACCAGACGGAAACCCTTACTACAAACTTAGTGTAGTATCCAACCAAAGTCAGTTTCTAAACATCATAATAATCACAGTGCAGGGGAGGGAAGAATCTACCCCCAAGATACTCACCATATAACTACCAAGGACCATTTGCTCAGGGGATCTGGTATCCACTTCTGTCACTCTGAGTACGCGCCTGGAAAAGACAAAAACATGGGCGCCCCTTTGGGGGTGACACAGCTATGTGAATCGACGTAGTTCTAAGATGTGGGTTGTTGATTAGGATGGTGACCTACCTGAGTACTAAGAGTGAGTCTGTTTGAATTATCTATCATGTCCAAAACCTATGAAAACAATTTTTGACAAACATTTTGATCATACACTTGATGTTTAGTATAGGACTTAAAAAGAACTATTCTACAACTTGTTTGAAGTGTTTTCAAAACATTAATTCAGTAAAGATCATCCAAAACTCATGATTACATTGATTACTCTCATGTTAAGAGATTGGAAATCCACAACCTTTGTTAAGAAATACATTCTCAAATGGATCAAAAAGTGAAAGAAACCCCTTATCTACAAGAAACTATTGAAGAAAAGACAATTCTTATACCAAAGTCGAAAGGTTTTACTTAAACATAGAACCTTTATCCATCAATATCATGACTTTGTTAGAGATTTCACTGATGATTATTTTGTAGAACCATTATACTCACGAGCTTTCTTTCAAAGAAGAGCCCTTTCTCAAAGGCACAACCATAGTCAGTGTATTCATTCTTCTTATCTACCACAACCCTCAATTGAATATCCCACTCATCCCAACCAAATCATTCGCTAATCTTGAAAACAAACTAGGCTATTTGATGCATTTATCATTTTTCGAGACTAGGATCAAATCTTAAAAAAGTGCATCTTTTCAAATAAGTTTTTGATTATTTATTCAACTTCCCCAATAGGATTCTGATATCCTTTCATCTTGGAAGCCACAATCAAGAGTTAGAAATGTCATTTGATCATATCATAAGATTTTCATTTTATCAGATCAAGACATCATCATTTTTTGCACTTATAAACCTGTGATCTAAGTCTAGAAGAACATTTCAAAAGCATATGCCTTTTGTCCACTTTACAACATGAGTGATAGGGAAGAAAATCCTTTTCATAGGTTTCGTACTGGGAATAGTTCAAATGATGAAATAACCAATGAAATGATTCAAGAAGTTGAATAGGATCCATAGTTTCACATAATTTTGGACAAGATCTTAGAGCAAGATAAAGAAGGCTACTTTATTTTTTTAGCAAACCAAGGTGCCAAATTTCCCTCTAACTACAATATGGAGAAAATTAAGGAAGATCCTGAAAAGACTAAAACTCCATTAAATGATCTTAGTAGTCTTTCCCCAACAAATAAGAGCACTCCAAAGGAAAATCAAGGAAATACAAGGGGGCACAACTATGAAGTCCTTTGATGGAAATATGAATGTAACCTCTTCTCCTCCAAAAGCAACATCATCCAAATTCAATGTTTTTGAATTTTTGCAAAGGTTAAATGAGAAGCCTAAATCTAAGCCATCAAATAAAATTGACCAATCCTGTCATGTCATGCATTTATCTTCATCCCCCATAATTCAAAATGAACCTCAGATTCTTTCACTCAAGATAACGATTCCATTCAATCACCTTCTTCTATCATATCCTTTACATCCAATGATTCATTTCAATCTACACATCTCGATCAAAACATTCTACAAACCCTTCCTATCTTTGATCAAGATCCCATCTCTCAAGAACCATATGATGATCCCCTCCTTTCATTATTCACCCATGATAATCCTCTTCCATCTCAAGAACAAAATGTTCTTCCAAGTTCTCCTTCCACATCATCTAATCAATCCATACCATCCCATGATTCTATTGCATCACAAGAGCATGATAGTTCTTTCATCCTATCTAATGATGTCTTACCAATTGATGATCAAGATATGATTTCTACAAAATTTCATGATTTCCTTCCTCATCAAGATCAATATATGCTTCCATTCAAGGATACCCTTTCATCCCATGAAGATGATTATCCTTATCATGATCAAGATATTCCTTTCATGCCACTTCATAATCCTTTTCCAAGTCAAGATCAAAACACCCCATCATCCCCATGTCAAGAGCCTATCACACCTATTCAAGTTATCCATGAACCCCACACCTATAAATTGGGATCCTCCACCTTTATCCATTCTGGTTTACTTCCAACACCTATCCTCTCATCCATATCATATCCTCCTCAAAATGGACTCGCATCTTGTTTTACAAACAATACATATCCCATTGGTAAACGAATGTGTCAAAGTATGAATTACAAAGGAAAAGGATTAGGCCTTCATGAGCAAGGTATCCTAGAACCCCTTTCTGTTCAAAGAAACCCATATCACCACGGCCTTGGTTATACACCTAAGTGTCCTAGTCCATCACATCTTCCCTCTATCCTAGGTCCTCATTCTAGTTCATCACACCTTCCATCTATCCTAGGTCCTCATTCTAGTTCATCACACCTTCCATCTATCCTAGGTCCTCATCCTAGTCCATCAAACCTTCCCTCTATCCTAGGTCCATATCCTATTTCTCAAGAACAACAAAGGCACACATCCTTGATCCACTTTCAAAATTATACCCTTATTAACTCACCCATCATACCTCCATATCGTTCATCTCAATACACTCCTTCTATTTCTTTTGGAAGCAATTTGGGTGCCAAATGTCAAAAGCTTCAATATAAAACTCCACATGTATCAAAGGATCAACATGTCTCCTCAAAGAGTCATGCAAAAATAAAATAAAATTTGATTCAAAATCAAAAGAAAAATCTAAAAGGCCACAAAGGCCCATCAAAGAAAAAAGGAAATTTTCAAAGACCACAAAGGTCCATAAATCAAAAAGAAAAATGTCAAAGGCCACAAAGGTCCACAAAGCAAAACTCAAAGTCAAAAGTCATGTGGATTCCTAAAAGTCTCATAAAAGCAATAAAATCTAAATTGGCATCCAAATTTGCTAATCCAAAAGCTTCCTCCAATTTTCCATCTAATAACCTATCACCTTCCAAATCCATTTTTCCTTCATCACTCCACTGCCCTTCAAGGTGTGTGTAATGTTGATCTTTCCAACCTTTCATCTATCCATCTATAGACATCGAAAATATACAAATTGATAGCACTTTCGAGTCCGATCTACTAACATTCGCTTCATCCTAGGTATCCATCTATCTAACCATTTAATCAAATATCCTTATTTGATTAAAGTCATCATAATTCCCCTTTTAATTAAATAAATCCCTCGATTTAATTGTTGTCTCTGTGTAATTAACTAGGTCATTTCATCTTCCTATCTTTATTTAATTAAATAATCCATATTATTTGATTAAATCTCTAAAGTTAATCTAATTAAATTAAATAAATCAAAGCATTTATCTAATTTAATCTAACATCACACCCTCTTTGGTTAAATAAATCAAAATATTTATTTAACTAGGTCTAAATCATTCTTTCTCATTTTGAGTTATTTAAATCCTAAAATCCAAAGTCAAAATGGTCCAAATCAACTAACATCATTTAATTAATCAAATCATGATCGAATACTATCCTAATCACTCAAATCCTCTAGATTTTGCAGCTTGCACATGAAAATCAATTTAATTTATTTATAAATCACCTATTTTCATTCAAAAAAGGCATCAAGGTGGAATATTCCTCAAATTTGAAATCTCCCCAAAAGGACTTGTCCCTTCCAACATGGCATTTAACATCTCTTACAGTCCTTTTCTTGAGCCATGTGCATTTGCTTCACCTTTCACCTCATCCTTCAAGCCATATTTTGAATTTGAATCTCCCCCCTCTTTGCACATTCTTCAAAACTTGCACATCCTCCATCCATTCACAAGTTGACAAGTGGCATTTTGTCATTGGCTCATTCTTAGTCCCACATTGCTCTATTTTGGGCATGCTTTCAACTTATCAATCTATAAATAAGAGGTTAATCTCCTCATCTCATCATCCACAATTTGAGTAAACTTACTCTACTCAAATTCATCTTCAAGCATTTGCAAGATTCATCCATCCATAGCTAGGTTATGCAGGTTTTTATCTTGGAGCACATTTGAATCTTCACAAAAGTGGATCACTCATCAAACTCTTCATCATCTATCAACATTGCATCATTGGAGTTGGGAAAGGGCCAATTTTCACATCAAATTGGCACCAATTCCCCCATGGGATCAAGAGTTTGCATTGCTTTCAATAGGATTTAATCTACTTTCTTGTTCTTTCATTATCTTCTTCTCTTCATTCCTATTTTGAGTTTTGTTAATGGATTTCATGGGGAATCCTTATTTTTGCTTGCATTTGATCTCTAATGTATTCATTTTTTGTGTTTTGCAGGTATTTGGATTAGGGATTCACACCATCACTTGAGCCTTCCAACCTCCTATCCATTATCCAACATTCATCCCCATCATTCTCCTTTAATCCAAACTTTTGCATAAGTCCTTAGATTCTTCCATCATATCATTAAATCTGCCTACATTTAGGATTTTAATTCCCATTTCCATGGTTTATTAGAGGGATATTTGGTTGTGAAACTTGATGCTTAAGTCCTTCCTCCATCTCCCTATCATCCATATCCTATCTTCCATATTCCTCTTGCACTCTACACTTAGGGACAAGTTTCATCCATCTTATCATTTATGGTCATTATCCTTTCTATGGCCATTCCTTACATTTCCACCTTTGATCTTGACAAGGTTAAGGATCTTCTTGAACATCATACATCTTATCCTATTCACTTCATCCAAATCTTCATACCATATCCTTTGTCATGCATCTTCTCTTATATTGTGGGGAATCTTGTTTCTTCAATTGGTCATCACATTCCATCTTAAAAAAAAAAATTAGAAAAAGTCATGAAAAAAAAAGCTCATAAAAAAATTGAAAAAAAGTCTTGGAAAAGTGCAATAAAAACAAGTGGTGAAAACCTAGCAAACAGGTGCTACTTGTGATCAAAATGGGCTCCTCTATCTATTAGATTATGTATTGCATTCGCTTTACGGCATCATCTATCCATGTCTATCATTTGTACATATCTATCATATCCATATCATGTAACGGGAATCCATGTGTTTCATCATGGCTTGATGAAATTTGTACATATCCATAATATTCAGGTTGTGTTTACATTGGGGGCAGAAACATAGACTAAACAAGAGAGGGGCAACAAGCTTTTAGAATATCACAAACGGACAAATGATAGTTTGCAAAGCACAATATCTATTGATGCATCAAACCAACCACAACATTAAAACGATCACTCAATGCCAATGAAATCAAACAACATGGTCAAAACAACATTAATCAAAACACAAACATCAATGTTGATAACCAAGTTGGATGATCTTAATCTAAATAATGTTTGAAATACTTTAAGAAAAATTTGAATTGTTGTTTGATTTTCTATCATATCTCTAGAGCAATTCGATGATGTATTGAACTAGAAAAGGAAGGAAGGATTATGATTTTTCTATCTGTTGTTTGCGAGGAAATCATTAGTACTATGCAAATTGGTCGCGAGACATGCTCTACTAAGTATCATTGATGATATTTCAAAATTTACATGGGAAACAGGTTAACATTTGTCTGTTTATGCAAGCGATACTTAGGTCATCTTGGTTCAATTATACCTAGATGCTTGTATTAACTTGCTATATCAAAAATCATGGAAGCAATACTCAGGTCATCACTAGTGCTAACATACCCTTTGATGCTTGTATTAACTTTCAACATTTCAAAGCTCTATGATGATACAAAAAGCACAAATAAGCTCTCAAAATGGCAATATTGTACAAATACCTTGCATGGTTAGTGTAGAGTACATTCATTTTAGAATTTGCATTTTGTATTTATAAATTTTCCCAAAAGCTGGCAAAGTATCATAGTTTCATATCTTTTGAATAAATGACTGAGTACATTTTGACATTCACAAAAAATATCATCACATACATTTTTATGTGTATTTGCATTAGAAAATCATAAAAACAAAGCATATATCATAATCAAAACATTCATATGCATTCATAAATGGTACCATCCATCATTTCACATTCATATTCATTTATCAATAGATTGAAATCATATCATAGCATTCAACTTTCATTTTCATATCCGAAAAATCATGCATACATATACATCATAAGCATAACATTGTGAAATCATATCATAAAACATCATGCATATAGAAAATAGACGCATTCATAAGGAATCATCACTGCATATCATATATCTCAAAAATGAATGTCAAATGTACAAAGATGTCAACTATGCATGACATAACATCATCCACAATGGGATCATATCAGTGTGCATACAAACGTCTCAACAGAAAATTGATAACACATCATATAGAAAAAAAGCACTATGAAGTGCTATCCTCTAATGCTACTGGTCTAGGACCTGCCCCACCTGTACCTGATGGACCTGCTCCACCTGTCTCTAATGACCCTCTAGCATGTCAAGTAACGAGGTCAGTCCGCATGCCTCGATCACATCTCTATCTGCCTGTACAAGCTGTGGATTGAACCTCTATGTCTTTGGAAATTTCTCCCATAACTACAAGACGCCCAATCTCTCTTGAAGAATCATCAAGTCAAAGAAAAATCAATATCAAATCATCACGACAAATCAATATCAAATCATCAAGACAAATCAATCCAATCTGAAAACAAATTTATCAAAATCTTGTTTGTTTTTAACAACTTTAGAAGCAAACTTATCAACCTATTTGTTTTTCATTTTCATGAAAGAAAATTTATCAAAATCTTGTTTGTTTTTAACAACTTTAGAAGCTAACTTATCAACCTATTTGTTTTTCATTTTCATGAAAACAAATTTATCAAAATCCTGTTTGTTTTTAACAACTTTAGAAGCAAACTTATCAACAACCTATTTGTTTTTCATCATCATGGAAAATTTATCAAAATCACTATTTGTTTTTAACAACTTAGAAGCAAACTTATCAACAACTATTTGTTTTAACAACTTTAAAAGCAAATTTATCAGCTACTATTTGTTTTCCAACAACCTTGGGAACAAATTTATCAAACAAACATCATCAAAATTGGGGCATTTTATCATTCCATCATCACGGGGCAATTTAGGTCATCAATTTTTCATCTTACATCATTTCACATCTTTTCACACATCATCATTTTGAACGATGAATCGACATCTTAAAATCATAAAAATTGAAAATATTAACAAATCTAAAAATTCAAAAAATTACAAAAATCACAATCTCATCGATTCATCGTCGGGGCATATACCTATCAACATTGACAATCAGCATTTGGGGCAAATTTCAAAATTCTTTGAACTAATGCGTGAAAACACATCACTTCAAAGAGGGGCAAAATGTATACACCTAAAAATGGTCACATCACAATAGTTTGGTAATTAATTAAATATTTTTAATATTTAATTAAATCTCTGAATTCAATCTACGTATAAATAAATCTAAATAATTTATTTATATTGTTCATTCTTTCATTTTGATTAAATAAATAAGTTTATTTAATCACTTTTCTTATCCATTTCTTAATTAATTAAATAAACATTATGATTTATTTATATTAATTATCACTTAATCTTGGCTTGAATATTTTATTCAAATAAAGATTAAATATTCTTCTCTTCTAAAATTCCTCTAAATTCATAATTAAATATTTTCTAAAGTCCAATTAAATATTCCAAATATTTAATTAATTCCTCTAAATCCATTCACAATTTTGATTAAATTCTTCTAAAGTCTATTCGCAATTAAATATTTTAAATATTTAATTAAGTCTTCTATAGTCCTAAAATCAAAAATCAAACTCACATGAAATTAAATAAATCTATTTATTTAATTTGGATTATCTTCAACAACCATGAAACAAACTTCAAAATAGAAAATTAATTTCTCTGTTTTGTGCAAATTGTTCCCGTGGGTTGAAGACAAACCTCCATTCTTCTCTCCAACCTCCCAACATCTTCCATCTTCCTCTCAACCTCTCCATCTCTCACCATTCAAATTTACCAGACAATCTCACAGCCATTGATCTTTTCCAGCCAGGCTCTTGCCTGTAAAAATCTATAAAAGGGATTGTCGAGTCTCTGAAAAACATAGAAGCTTGCATACAGGAAAACTATAGCCGATTTACAATAGCACAGCCTTTTAGCATCCATAGCATTTTAGAATCATAGCATAGAATAGTTTAGCATATTAGCAATTCATACCATGGTTTATCATCCTCATAGCATAGTTTCAACAGCATCCATAATCCACAGCCCCTGTGCATATCTGTATCAGCATTTCACTCCACCAGCATATAGGATAGAGAAGTATTCTCCCCTTGCATACTCATTCTGCAGGTTGCCATTCTAAGAAGCTTTGCTTATACAATCTGAGAGTAGTAGCTTCAAGCAAATCCCTGGAGATAGAGGACAATGGAACGATTCTGAAGAAGCTCTATTTGTTTTCTTTGAATTCAATTTATCCTGCTTTCTTTAGTTTAATGTTTCATTGGTGTGTTTATATTGTTTCATTTTGATACTAAAACAGAAAATTAATTTCTCTATTTCTGTAAAAAATTGTTTCCGTGGGTTGAAGACAAACCTCCATTCTTCTCTCCAACCTCCCAACATCTTCCATCTTCCTCTCAACCTCTCCATCTCTCACCATTCAAATTTACCAGACAATCTCACAGCCATTGATCTTTGCCAGCCAGGCTCTTGCCTGCAAAAATCTATAAAAGGGACTATCAGGTCTCTGAAAAACATAGAAGCTTGCATACAGGAAAACTATAGCCAACTTACAATAGCACAGCCTTTTAACATCCATATCATTTTAGAATCATAGCATAGCATAGTTTAGCATATTAGCAATTCATACCATGGTTTATCATCCTCGTAGCATAGTTTCAACAGCATCCATAATCCACATCCCATGTGCATATCTGTATCAGCATTTCACTCCACCAACACATAGGATAGAGAAGTATTCTCCCCTTTGCATACTCGTTCTACAGGTTGCCATTCTAAGAAGCTTTGCTTATACAATCTGAGAGAAGCAGCTTCAAGCAAATCCTTGGAGATAGAGGACAATGGAATGATTCTGAAGAAGCTCTGTTTGTTTTCTTTGAATTCAATTTATCCTGCTTTCTTTAGTTTAATGTTTCATTGGTGTGTTTATATTGTTTCATTTTGATACTAACATTTCCCACACACACCTCCATCATAATGCACACTATCCCTCTCAAGCCTCAAGAAAAACCCTTCTGGCAACGACATCGCCCTATCAATGCCTTGTTGGAGCCAATTATTTACAAAGAAGTGCAGAAGCTGCTATTAGCCAGGATTATCTTTCTAGTTCAACACTCCACATGGGTCACCAACTTGGTACCGATTAAGAAAAAGAACAATGAAATTAGGTTGTGCGTGGATTTTTGCAATTTGAACCGAGCACCGGTGCCTTCACTAGATGAGGTATTGTAGATTGTTAATGGGTCGCTGATGATGTCCTTCCTTGATGGCTATTTAGGGTACAATCAAGTAATGGTGCAATATGAAGACCATCATAAGACAACATTCACCACCAAGTGGGGAAATTTTTCCTATAGACGAATGCCATTTGAGCTCATTAACGCTGCCGCAACCTTCCAACATGCTATGGACATTGTATTCAAAGATCTGATTGGGAAGTGCATCATCATCTACATGGATGATCTGATGGTGTTTTCAAAGAAGTAGAGTGATCATGTCTCAAATCTATGTAAGGTCTTCCAAAGGTGCCAAGAGTTTGGCATCTCCCTTAATCCTAAGAAATGCAATCTGAGGGGAAATTATTGGGGCATGTTATCTCAGAGCAAGGCATCTCCATTAACCCAGAATGCATTCAATCCCTGTTGAAGATCCAGCTACCAGGCAGCAAGAAGGAGTTCAAGTCCTTCTTTGGAAAGATCAACTTTGTCTGAAAGTTTATTATAGGTTTTGTTGAGATCGTCAAGCCCCTCAATGCAATGTTG
Organism: Sequoia sempervirens; assembly: GCA_007258455.2. Classification (NCBI taxonomy): domain Eukaryota; kingdom Viridiplantae; phylum Streptophyta; class Pinopsida; order Cupressales; family Cupressaceae; genus Sequoia; species Sequoia sempervirens. The sequence continues at coordinate 55,071 of VDFB02328189.1, read as the reverse complement.
AAGCAAGATGCCAAGATTGAGTGGACTCCCAAAGTGAAGCAGGCATTTGAAGAAATTAAACAAGCAATTATTGAAGCACTTGTGTTGGTCAGTCCAGACTATTTGAAGCCTTTCTACATCTATTCGTTTGCTTCAGATCATTCATGCACCAACATTCTAACCCAAAAATACGACGAAGGGAATGAGCACCCGATTGCCTTTATGAGTGCTCCTTTGAAACATATTGAACTGCGCTACCACAATATAGAAAAACAAGCATAAGCCCTTGTTAGGGGAGTGAAGACCCTGCTTATGAAAAATGAGCTAGGTGAAGGGAAAAGTGGGTCACGCTACTACAAGAGTACGACATGGAAATCTAGCTAATGAGGTTAGTGAGAGGACAAGCACTTACTCAAACAATTGTTGAAGCAACAACTGATGCAGGGCTTGAACTGACCGTGTAGCAGTACCATCTTGAAGACATCTCCCCAGGGGAGTGGTACAAATATGTCATTTACTATTTGTTGAATCATAAGTGCCCACCCCACCTATAGGGAGTTCAAAAGCGTGCTCTCCACTAGAAAAGTAGCAGGTACATGTTGCAAGGGTCCATATTATATAAAAGCAATAATGAAGGTATCTACTTGAGATGCCTTGGGAGAGAGGAAGCAGATCGAGTCCTGAGGGAGTTCCATGACAAGTTCGGCATGGGTCATGGATCCAGACCATCCATTGCACATCAAATACTAAGGGCAGGATATTATTGTCCAACAATCTTCAAGGATTCCCATAGCCATGTTTGCTCATGTCATATATGCCAGACCACCGCAACCAAGGAGAAGAATGTTGTCCCATTACAACCTGTTCTAGAGGTGAGACCGTTCATGCAATGGGGTCTCAATTTCATTGGTCTAGTAAGCCCTCCATCATCTGTGGGACATAGGTACATTCTAACCACTATTGATTATTGCACAAGATGGACATAAGTAATGGCATGTAGGCAATGCACAACTAAGGTAGTCACTAATTTCTTGGAAAGCTTTATTTTAAATCACTTTGGTTTCCCTCCTGCATTGGTGTGTGATAATGGACCTGTGTTTGCTTCATTGAAATTTGTTGGCTGGGCTTTTGATTATGGGATAGCCCTTAAGTTCTCATCCAATTACTACCCCCAGGGCAATGGCCTTGTTGAATCCACGAACAAGAATTTGATAACTATGATAAAAAAATTGCTAGATAGGAATCCCAAGGACTAGCATACCCAGCTCTAATTCACCCTTTGGGTAGATCGCACTCACCACAAGGCTCCCCTTGGTGATTCCCCATTTCATTTGGTTTACGGCTTAGAACCTATCTTTTTGATCCAACTGAAAATCCCTACTCTCCAGTTTATCAATTAATTTTATGAAGGGGGAGACCGTAGAGAAGCTCGATTGGTTGAGATTTTGCACTTAGAAGAAGTACGAGACCGTGCAATAGAAAATTTCATCAAATATCAGGGAGTATTCAACTAATGGTTTGATCGATGAGCCAAAATTAAGGCCTTTAGAATTGTAGATTTGGTCTTATGTTGGGACAAGGCCCATGAAAAGAAAGGGGGACACAACAAATTCGACAAGCTTTGGCTTGGCCCCTTTCAGATAACTAAAATTTTGGGAGACAATGTTTTTTGTTTAAAGACCCTTACTGGTGAGGATGTCCCATTGCCTATTAACAGGTAGCATTTGAATCATTACTTCCAAGTCTGAGCTCGTGAAGAGCTATTCTTGTAAATACCTGTACATTGGTTAGATTAGGTTGCCTTTGGTTTGTTTGCATTTGCGGCTATGCGTAGTTCTATTTTGCCTGTTTTCTGGCTATTTTTGCATTGATGAGGGGCTCTCCATTCCTGATGTGGTGGTTGTGCTTGTTCAACGAATAGTTCATTTTGTTGTTTTTCCTTAGTGTTCTTTTGCTAAGAATTCATTCTTGACTATTAGTCCCTGATAGTTGCTTGGGAATGATTTCCTCATTTGAACTCTATTTTAGAATTTGATCCTTGGTTGGATCCTCTTACATTCATCTCAGATCTTGCACAAAATTCATGCTAATTATTTACAAACAGTTGTACAATGGTTGTTACAATAACCTAGTGAGTGAAACATCTCAAGTCCTCTCTAGTGACCACTGTGGCTCTCAAACCCATCGTAGGCTTCAGTGCTTACACAGTTGAGCAAAAAAAGATAAGTGCAGAAACAAATATCAAAAGAAGGAAGAAAATAAAATTTTGAGATCCAACAACTATATGGTTGTGCGAATAACTTTACCAGAGCTATGGACGCTCAGCTAGTAGTAGAGCAATATTCGTAGGGTCGCAGTGACAACTCCGTCGGGGCTATGGATGTCTAACTGGTAGCGGGGCAATGTCTAGGTTACTTTTGGTGTTGGACGATTTAAGTAGCTTGCTTCATTTGATTAGCCACTTTTTGTCATAGTTCCCAAGGAAAAGAATGAATTCACTATACGCACACTTCTTAGATGTTTCATAGATCGAACCAACTAAGGACCCTGTTCTCCCAATTCACTCTTGGAAGTTGGCCCCTGGTCTGTGAAACTAGATATTCTAAGTTCTGAATGAATGCTTACACTTATAATTCTTGAGAGAGTTCTCCAGCAGACTCACCATTTGTTGTGCCCTCAGCACCTCGCCCCATTGCTAATGGGGGCCCTCTCTTCCTTTCACCTTGCTAGGTCATTTTGTCACTGCATCATTTTTTGTGCCCCCATTTTGATGTCCTAGATGGTTAGAGTACCTCCAAAGTCTCACCTCAAGTTGACCATGTCTCATCCCCAAAAAAATTGCTAAGTCCAGGGTCCTCACAGAGTTCCTTTGGAAATTTTCCTTTGCTAGCGGCCTTGGGGCCCTCCGAGTCCGACATAGTGGGTTTCCCTCGCTGGATTTCCGTTGTGCATTTGTTGTCTCAAAATGGCCGAAGTCCTTCGCCTTCCCGTGCCTTAGAACCCAGCTCCTCAACTGCCATCCTCATGACTTACATTGCAAATTGACTGTCCTTCACTTGTGTCGAGCTCGGTTTGCCAGACCTCTCTACTCGGGACTCCGTTGTGAGTTTTCCCCTTCGAGACAGTTATCCTTCACCAGAGTTCCACCTCTCGGACCCATGCCTCCTCTTGTCGGTGCTTTTCCACTTTAACATTTGAAAGAGTCATTGGCTCTCGCCCTTCTAACCCCTGGGTTTCGGATCTCCCGCCACCGTCTCAAAATTTGAACTTACCAACCTCTTGAGCCCATTGTACTCGCATTAATGAGGGTGCATTGAATGCACTTAGGAGTATAAATACTTGGTCCAACCTATCACTTTCACATGTCAGGTTGGCCAAAAGAGTGCAGGACGAGTTCAGAGGGGTCCAGTGCCTTCGTCATTTGCTGCCTCCATGCCCGCTACCCTTATTTGTCAATTCTTTGAGGATTTAGTGGCTTTCTTCACCAGGTTCTTGAGGTAGGTTTGTCGTCCACCCTCCCGCATTGTTTTTTGGTGGTTTTGTGTTTAAACAATGAATAAAATAGGGTTAAAATGTATTCATTTGATAGAGGAGGATTAGACCTAAAAAACCCATATGATAAAATTTCAAGAAAACCTCCAAATCATCATAAAAATTGAATCCAGGAAACTCCCCTCATCCCTACCCTTTTTCTTTTTTTTAGAAATAGCCTATGCTAAGGTTCATTACACATTGTAAACCCAAAACTTAAGAAAACATTAGAGTTCTAGATTGTTGTTCGAACCTGCAGCAAAGTGCATATCAGTTCTCATCCCAATGAACTTCAATTCTCATGATCCATTTCATTCTACCTAGCTTCGTAAGTCTGCCCTGTGATTACCAGCAAGATCACATCAAATATCAACTGAGGAATTCCATGCAATTCATGACTAGACAACTGAGAGACCTTGGGGATTTTCAGCAACTTGTTGGAATTCTCATTTCAATAGAGGTGATGCACCTATGCATTACCTGTGTTGAGAAAGTGTGCAAAACATAGTATCAACACATATCTTGTTCAAAAGCATGTGTTTTTAGGCTTTTACCCATAGTAGTAAGCTAGTGAGCCATTTGATAAAATTCTTTCGTAGACATGTACGATAACTGTGGTGGCATAGAGAAGGCAATGAACTATTTGAAAAAATGCCTCAAAGAAATGGGGTCTCATGGTGATGGAATGCCATTACAAACAAATGCACGTCTGGCATTCCATCACCATAAGACTACATTTCTTTTAAGGATTTTTTTAGACAGTTCATTGCCTTCTCTATGGTATTATTGCTTACTATTATGCTTTGATAGAAATTTTTCCAAGCAACCATAGTTTGTTGGAAAGCACCTATTTTAGGCTTTTAGCCATAGCAGCAAGGAAGTGAGTAGTTTGATAAAATGCTTTGGTACACATGTATGGAAAATGTGGTATCATAGAAAAGGTGGTGAACTGTTTGAAGAAATGCCTCAAAGAAATGTGGTCTCATGGTGATGGAATGGCATTCCATCACCATGAGACTGCATTTCTTCGAGGCATTTTTTCAAACTACTAATTGTCATGTCTATGTTATTGCTTACTATTATGATTTGATAGATTTTTTCCAAGTATCCATAGATTTTTGGAAAGCACCTTTTTTAAGCTTTTAGCCATAGTAGTGAGGAAATGAACTATTTGATAAAATTCTTTGGTAGACATGTATGGAAAATGTGGTAGCATAGAAAAGGTGGTGAGCTGTTTGAAAAAGTGCCTCAAAGAAATTGGGTCTCATGGTGATGGACATCACCATGAGACCGCATTTATTTGAGGCATTTTTTCAAAAAACTCATTTCCTTGTCTATGCTATTGCTTATTATTATTCTTTCATATATTCCTCCCAAGCATCCATAGCATAGGCAAGGCAGTGAACTATTTGAAAAGATGTCGAGTAGTAAAAAGTGGTCTCATGGAATGCCATGACAAGAAAATACAATTGGAAGCTGCTTCTAGACTTATTACTTATGCTATGTGAAGTAATTGCATTACTACTTATGTTGAATTTCTAAACAACTATATTGTAGTTGAAATTTTGTCATCTATCAACATCTAGTTATTAGTTATGGAATGTGAATTAATGCTTTGAGTTTGAATGATGTGCAATGCAACATAATCAACGATATGAATATAAACTACACAAATCTATTAAATACAATTCATTAGTTAAACTCTTTATTCTATTACCTGTGTGTAGGTTTGAGTAAATCCACTGGCATTGGGAGGTGCTCCCTCAAAACCTCCAATATTATCCTGTTCAACATCCAAAATCACATATTAAAATACCATTCATAAAACAATGCTATTAACATGCAATAAATTTATAATTGTTTACTAGTTACATACCCCACCGATAGGTGTACTGTAGAAATAAGTAGGCGGAGGGCCGGTGTATCCAGTTTCAGCACTGTGACCGTGCAATTTTATTAAAATCATAAAACTAAATTAGTTAATCTTTCATTTCAAAATCAAAATTTAATAAATTAAATTCAATGAACATGCTAAATTTTTCCTGAGTATCAATGACATACACCTCATACAAAATGTTAGTTGCCCTCTCCATCTCCATAGCTACAGACGAATCCTGCATAGCAGCCTCCTGAGTGTCGGTGGGGTCATATGAATAAGTCACCCCGCAAGATTGACACACATGGGTTTGAAGGCCACCACTCGAAGACTCCCCTGGATGGCGCTATAGAATAGGGCTGGCATGTTGGATGACACTCTGGGTCAAAGTGTTGATCACCTACAATGTCTCTACGTCGGCACTCTCCTTTGTGATGGAAGGGATAACAACATGCTCATGAGGAAGCCTAGCAAGAGGTCGTCTCCCTTGCCACGTAGGATCCGATTGTGTATCGAGTTTATCCTGAACCGACCCCCCACCTCTCCCCTGGAAGTCCCTCATATCAAAATAATTTGGGATTTTGTTCAATATGAACTCATAGTGTAGTTTCCTAAGGAAATACTACGGGACTTCACAATTGTTGCACAATGGGTAATAAAAAGCCATGTACCACCTATCATAAAAATAGTTCTTAATCTATTGGTGGTGGCACCAATGAATAGGAAACATCTTCGCATTGAGGGTAAGATTTGATGTGTGTGTGGGTCAGTGAATAATGAGGAAAATCACCTTTTGTAATTTTTAAATCCTTTACATCTTTATATGATAACTTATCCGTGTAATAAGCCCTAGATGTCTGCCTCCTATCTTGCCATCTAGTTATTTGTTTGCTAATTGAATCTACATTTTTTAACATATCTTTCAATGAAGTTGCAGGGTCATTCTTTCTACGGTTGAACCATTTGGATTGCTCAACCTATTGATTAAATCCTCAAGTTTTTTTTTGTTGTTCTCAATTTCACTCATTAAATTTTGTTGAGTGCTAGGAGGATGTTGTGGGATTGGTGGAGGAGGTTGTTTTTGTGGTTGATTTTGTTGTTGAGGATTTTTTCTTTAGGATTTACAGGTTGATTTGCATCTCCTACAAATTCAAAAAAATAAATATCAAATACAACTTAAAACTAACAAATTCAACCTAAAACTAACAAATTCAAAATGAAAAGAAAACAATCCTTACCTCTCACACCTCCTCATCGACGTGGCAACATCCTCGTGATGAAATAGCAACCATTGATGAAGATTTTTGCACAATACCTCTTCCTAGAACATGAGCACAAAAAATGGGGGTTTTGGCCACAGGCAAAAGAAAAAACATAGTTGAAATGCAAGAATGAATTCGTTTTAATTTTTTTTTGGTTTTAATAGGTCATAATGTGAGCACATTATAATGTGCTCACATTATGGGCTTGTTGTGGTTGAGCCTTAGGCTTGACACAACAATCCATAACATGAGCGCATTATAACGTGCTCACGGTATGAGTTTTCATAACTTTTTTAAAAAATTGTCCACAAATTGGCTACCCATCTTCATGCACCCACCTAGGTAGGGGAAGAGAAACAAACAAGATTCTCATGATGCTCAATGATTGGATCCTCTAACACCAAGATACCTTCTTCACAAGTAGGTGAGGTATCATGAGAAGAAAAAATATGATTTTCATGATTATCCATGATTGTATCCTCTTGTACGAAAACCTTCTCACAAGTAGGAGAAGTATTGGGTGAAGAACTAGCATGTTTATTAATGCTTTCATTTCATTTCCTTAGATTATTCTCATAGGTAGAAAAATTATAATTAAAAAAGCCATATGTTACCATGTCAAAATCACATCTTTGAAAAGGAAGCATGTTTTTACTTTCCATATGGATCAAATGAACAAAATCAAATAGGTTTGAGAAACATAATGCAAAAATAAAAATCAGATTTGGACAGAGGACACAGATAAGAATTCAAACAAATTTTTTTAGCTCAAAATGCTTGTAAAAGGGCACCTAGGGTGCCTATGTCTTACATAGGTTTTTGAAAATTTCAAATTTTGACTATGTATAATACTATTTAAGGATCTTAGGTCTTTTTGCAAATAGGCCGAATAGTGAATATTTTTCCAAAATTTTCCCAGCTTATGATTAGGTAATTCACAATGAAAGTGTGCATCAATTTGTAAAAAAATTAATAAAAGAAAAATGTAAATGTAATTTCCAGATCTAAGATGCAACAATTGCCTAATTCTAATATGCGACAATTTGAAAATGATGATGATAATGCCTTTTTGAAACAAAACAATGGAATTTTTCACTTTTTGAGCTATATGCAAGATGCCTAAATGGATGCAATGAACACTTTCAAGTTTGATTTTAGATTTAAATGACCTAATGCAGATTTGTGAATGTAATTTTGAGATGCAGATCTGAGCTATAATGACTGAAATAAACCCTATTGCAACTTATAGTGCAATATGATATGCCAAAATTTTGAATTTTTGTGTTTTTATGATGCAAAAATGAATGCCTAAATGAACAATGCAAAGTAATGAAATACAAAACCTACATCTAGGATGAATTGCTTCAAATTTCAGAAGGTATATAATGTTAACATCTTGGGTTTACCAAAATGAAACATAGAAAAAGTGAAACCCTAGGATTCAACACATTTTCAAATGGTGTTTCATTAGAGATTTGAGGTAGTGAGGGTTTGATGGATTTGGACAAGATATAAGACTGACTTACAACTTGAAAGGTGAGTCAACTTTCCCTTGACCAAATTTGAAATGAGCCTAATGATGAAATGCAATTATTCAATTAACCTAATGATGCAAATTACTATTCTAATGCAAATACTATAGATCTTAGATATCACAGAGAAATTCAGACATTAGAAATGGACTGAGCAGGAAACTATGCACATGTGGTATAAATTTGAGCCTAATTTTTGAGGATGTTACTCTGAGGGTGCCACTATCCTAGTAGGTGTTTTTGAATCTATTTTCCTAGTCCTTGAGAGACGGATCAAAACTTTTGATTCTATTTGCAAATTTGTCGAATCACTATCCAATCTTTCTGTAAGTAAGTTCTCATGAGTTGTCAAGGTGTAGGATTTTTATTGCAACAATGAATAATCGATATTCATTATTCCTTCAATCCTCTTAAAACTTGAAACCTGCACATTCAAAGAGGGTAGAAAGGTTGTGACATTTAGGGGCTTGCCTTAGTCAAACCCTTAGTTAGTGTTTCCACTTCCACAACGACAATATCAATGATAAAAGGATAAATTATAGGAAGGAATGAAGAATCCAAAAAGTGTTACAACTCACCACCCTTCAATGGCTTCCTTGAAGGACTGAAGTCATACACATCTCCTCAAGGTTAAATGGATCTTGAATTTCTTGAATTGCTTGAATTGCTTGGAGACCTACAAGGATTAGTCTTCATAAACAATATAAAAACATAAACATGAACACACTCACATACACTTTGACGTGATTTTTGGATCTTGAACTGTTGCACTAAATCCCCTAATTGCCACTCTTGACTTGCTTGATAATGCTCTTGATAATAACTCTTACCTTTGATTCTCAATACTTTCACTTAGTTTTCAAATGATGCAATAACTATGTATTTATACACAATTATTCTAATTTCTTGAGAAATTAAATCCCAATGTATGACTTTAGATATTTAAATTTTAAATAATAAGATGTTGACACCAAAATATTTGAATTTGGAGCCAAAATAGGGGATATAGGCACCCTAGGCGCCAGTGTCCCAGCCCTAATTTTTGGAACTTAAAGAGTTGGGAGAAAAGTATTAAATGATAGCATTTGTTTTGTGCTTTAAAATTGTTAGAAATGTTTAAAATGGGCCATAGAATACATAATTTATGAAATTAAGTGATCAATTAGGTCCAATAACTTAGGGGGGAGAAAAACATAGTGTGAAATTGTCAAGGGTGACAATTTACGACACTACAATATGATATCGAAAGATTGTTCCTATTGTTTCAAGATGAGTTCTTGATCATTAGTGATGGTATGTTTCTTTTATCTATTTGAATTGAATAAGTTAGGAAAATCATTAGTTTATTAATGACATTTAATAGATTCTTGTCTCAAATGTGTGCATGCAATATGGTGGTTTGATGTGATGTAGCTTTAAAAATTGAATATTTTATTTTTCCCTTGGTGATTGCATTGATTTTATATTTGATTGTGTGAATAATGATTATTGTGATATTGGTTTTTTTTATGTTTCTTAACTTTCTAGAATTGGTGGATTAGATGGAATTTATCATTTTCCATTAAGATTAATTTATTTCTTAGTTTCTCACCTTACCTTAATATTTTATTGTTTATTTTTTAATCACATCTCTAGATAGCTTTAAATATTTAAGAGAAAGATGAATATTTAGATCTATTAAAGTTGTTGTAACATTGGATGAAACACAATGAATCTAAACTTTAAAAGGTTGTAAGTGGTTTTTTTAAGGATATATTTTCATTTTATTTGATTTTGCATGTTCTGAGAGTATTTCTTAGAAGTTTAGATTACAAAAGACCCCTTGTTTAACATATCACACAAACCATTAAGCTACTCATCATGGTAAAGACCTAGCTATAAAGGAACCTTGGAGTATAAATTATTTTTGTTCAAGAGAAGTAACTCGATCTATTATTACTCAGAGTTGGTTTTGTTGAAACCATTATCAACACCTATCCTTTGCATAAATTTTCAATATTAGGGGTAAGTTTAACCCCCTTTTTAATTGCATAATTAAACACACGAGTTGATGACTCATTAAAATTTAAGCACCTTGACAAACCATAGGATTAGGTCCATTCCTACACAAGTCATCAAAAAGATATCTAGACCTTTTCGTAGAAGGTTTCTTGGGAACTTTATCAATAAAGCTAGGGAATCTTGACAAGCCCCCATTAAGGAAGGAATAAGATAAATCTCCCTTTTCAATGAGTCATCAACAACCACAAAACTAGGGCTAAAAATACCATTATTTTCATTAAGGATGCTCTCAAGATTATTGCTTCCAAGTTTAAAGGGGAATAAGGCCACTAACATCCTCTTTGTTAATACATTCATTGATTGGAAGTATGGTTGAGGAGTTCCCCCACTTTATCAACATTATTTTATTCACTCACGTTATTACCACTACTTTTAAGATTAGGATAGTTCATAACATGACAACTTTTTTATGAAAGTAATAAGAGCCTAGGCCTCATAGAATTTTACAACAAATATTTTTACCATGTAGTATACAAATAACAATCTAGGCAATCCTTAGATACATCCAAATAAAAAAGCCTTGGCATTCATATGAGGAAGAGGATACTTAGTAGATCCTCTATGTTGACCACCTCTCCTAATGGTTTTAATTGATTAGGAAAATAAACCATATAGTAGGAGGAATATGTAAACCCTCAATCTATCTTAGAGAGGTATAAAAGATCACTTCATCAAGTTGAAAAATAGGATCCTAAGTAATGGACCTAAAAATTGACTTTCCCACATTTTAAAATTTTAGTAACAATCCTCCTTTGAACAACCTTAGTTTTAAAGTAAATAAAAACAATTATTTACCACTCTACACATATTCAAATAGAGCCCTAATTTTTACCCTAAACAAAAATTATTCAATCATAAAAAAATCTAGAGGGCATAAAATCCTTACAAGGACAAACAAAGAAAAAGCTAGTTATTTTTGAACCTTTATTCTTCCAAACCAATAGCATTCAAAATTTCTTATTAGGTATAATTTTTAACTAATAAAGGGTTTATCTTGGACAAAATATCCTTGTCAACTCCTTAGCATTCTCCCCTAAAACTAAAATAGTTTTATATGATTTTTCATTATCATTTTTGTCACTATTTTATGAACTAGGCCCCAAATAACTGCTAGAAATATACATCTTAGTAGGCAAGTATCACTAGATTTGTACCTTGCCTCCTCTTGTGTGGAAATGAAACCAAGTCTGATTGATAATTAGGATGTCAAAAATAGAACGAAAGGAATAAAAGAAGAAATAGACTAGTAAAATTCAAAGCCCTATAGACAACCACAACACAAAAACGTAGAAAAAATTAAGAAAAAGAAAAGAAACAACATAGAAAATAAATACCACCACATCTAGAAATAAGAGAGCAATAGCCATGTAGGGTGATCTTTTTTCTTTCCCTTGCACCACCTCTCTCTTTCCTCTAGTATTTACTAGCTCTTAAATAAACTTTTTATAGCAAATATCTAGAAAAGAAAATTTTATTTACTTAAATTATTAAAATTATTTTATTATATTGAGAATAAGCTTTATATAGTAAATATATAATAAATATTTTTTTTTTATGTGGGTGGAAGATTTTTATTAAAAATCCTTGATTAAATAAATTATAGATAGAGAGCTTATAAATTGATTATACAATATTAAAGGATACCTTTCAATCTTCAAAATTTAAGTTAATTTTTTAATGTTGTGATGATTTGTTGCATCTTATGCAACAACTTGTATGTTTTTTTCCTAATACTTTGACTGCACTATTTCATTTTCTATTAGTTTTTTCTTGTTGTAATTTCCTTTTTTAAGTTAATCTAATTAGAAAATAAAAAATATCTAACAGAAAATGTATATGCCTCTCCTAACTTTTATACAAGAACCCAATGATGATTTGATGCTAGATTTTAATATATTTAAATATTTAAAGCAAAATACATTATTTTTATATGGAAATAATTCCTACACCTTTAAGTTATCCATTGAACAATTCATATATTTAATAATGTTTACAATGTTCTTATTTCTCTATTCCACGCATGACCATTATATTTGAGCTAGACCTTTTAAAATTCCAATGCGTATAATATTGGAATGAATAATAAGATATCATTATATGGATTCTATATGTGGGAAAATAAATATCAAGTTTACAAAAAGCGAATATTTTCAATGACTAGATGACATTTAGGTTATAAACTTTATTGAAATAGAATTTATGCATTTAATGTACCATAGTCATTTCATTGTCTAACTTGTTAGATATTAGACAAATAAAGAATAACACGTTGATTTTAACTAGATAATCATTTTTTTATAATATTGAACTTTTCATGAAAAAGAAATACCCTACATCTTCATTGTTTTTATCCACAATCAAAAAAAATTATATATAAAAAATTAAACCAAATCTAGTCCATTTCCTTCCATTATTTAATCCTTGTAAAATGAACCCTCTCCTACTTTCATCATTTATTATTTAGCATCTAATTCTTTTTATATATTTAAACAAAAGGTGTCTAATTTTTTTTAAAAAGGAATGAAAGTGTCCGTGCAAGGGATGAATGATAAAGAAGTGTCCGTGCAATGAATAAATAAGCACGTTCATCATTCTCTCCCACGTGTCTCCATCTCATTAATTGTTTTACCTTTTGCCTTTTTTTCATTGGAATCCAAATTTTAATGTCCTTACGAGAGCTTTTTTCTAAGTTTTTTCTCTCAAATAGTGTGAAATGTTGTGTTTTCTTAGTATTTTAGGTTAAAGTATTTTGAAATTTAAATAATTAAGGTAATAAAAGGAAAATATAAGATTATTTACACTAAACTTTTAGTTTTTATTTATATAAGATAATTAGTCTTTAATATTTTATTGTTTCAAAGTAATTTTTAATTTTTAAATTATATAGAGATGCATTATTTTTTATTTTTTAAAGTAAATGATTACTTTTGTTTTAATTGGTTTCTTTTAAGTTGTAAGTTTTTAATTTTCATATTGATCATCATAAAAGTATTATTTTTCTTTATGTTCTTTTGTATTCATGCACGAGTCTATATAACATTATTCTTATTTTAATATGATGGCAACATGTCCTTTTCCTTATGCTCCTTTGTGTATTCATGCACTAGCCTATATAACTTTATTCTTCTTTTAATATGATGACAACACGTACTTGGTATTCAATATTCTCAGAGGAATATATATTTTCTAATTTACATGCATTCTTTTATATTTTAATATATTTTAAAGGAATCTGAACGCTAAATGAGATGCCATGCCATCAAGATTTATAGTCCTTTCATATTTGACAAATCATTAATAAGATTTAAATAAGCATGATATTGTCATTTTTTCTTGATATTTATTTTATTCATTCAATTGTTAATTATTATATCTTAACCTATCATATATGCTAAATTAGGCCTAGAGAACACATCAATATTCTTCTAACCAATGATATGAATTATTTTCTAACACTTTTATTTTCTACAACCCATTTGACATGATTGTCTTGAATTGTGATGCAATTGAGGAAAGGTTCCACCATCCTTTACTTGATCCTTCAAAGACTAATGCTCACATATGCTCTGTTTAATATAAAATGATTAATAGTCCATTAATTTTTTTGAGATGTCAATGACTTATTAATTGCCAAACAATTGTGATTCCTTCAATATTTTTCTTAAAAGTCTATGTGAGTGCATTTATAATAAATGAAAAGGGGTATTAAGGTGAATATAAAGAGACATAAATCACTCCACTCACCCATAATAGCAAAAATGATCATATCTAAACAAGTTAAACTAGGTGTAGGAAAATACCCAATAAACTATTTAAAAGGAATAAAAACATGTTCCATCATTCCCAATTAAGTGTCTCTTAGGTGGGTGAAGAAATATTAATCTTGACAATATGTAGCCTAATTAGGTACCCATGTACATAATAATTTCTACACAAAGAAGAGAGATCAAATCCCCTCAATCAAGAGAGAGAAATATCCCCAAAGGAAGGAGATGAAAGAGAGAAGGACAACATGACTCAAAATAAAAGAATATTCCACTACAAGATCAATGGATCCTCATAATAGAGAGAATGAACATGTAGATAGTCTCATCATCATGAGTGCTAAAGTAGGTCCCTTTATATAAAATAATGCATCATCCCTTTTAAATAATAAAATCCTATGGTACAAGTTTGTTGAATTCCCACTCCAAAGTTACTAGAATGAACAACAAAAATAGGATGAAAGTCTCTATAAATTTCTCAAATTTTACCATGTAGACGTTGAAAAGAGTCATAATTGAATTAGTAATATCAGGTCCAATTGAAGAGAGTGATCATCCAAAACAATGTGAAAACTAATGAAGAACATGAACCAAAGATGAACATGATCACTTAGTGTGTCGTTAGTTCTAATGGATAGGATCCTATATTTCATTCATTGGAATGATGGAGGAAGTGTGAATACAACTTTGTACCTATGCTAAACATGAACAAACACAGAAGGATTAGTCATTATTAGCATAAACAAATCGCATTCCCTATGAAATACTTGAAATCACAAAGCATGAAACAAACACTATAAAAACATGAAAGAGCATGAAATAAGTGAATGAAATAAAACTAAGTAACCCCAAACCTCCATCCCATAGGGGGATTGGTACCAATTTGATGTGGAAAGTGGTCCTTTCACAATCCCTTAGTGGACAAGCTCCAAGAGTTGTTGATAAGTGTGGTGATTTTGATGCCAAATGGTGATAAGTCTAAGCTAAAATGATGAAGAAAGCATGTGATTGTGGATGAAAATGTGTAGCATATAACCTTGCATGGGATGATGGATCCATTCTTCATAAGAGAGCCTTCTATTTACAAGACTCAAGGGTTGTAAGAAGAGGTGAAATTAGGCAGTGTGGGACTAAAATGAGGATCAATAGCCTTATGACAAGTGTCACAAGGCTAAGAGAAGTAATAGGGATATGTGCCCACACAAGTGTGTGCACATATTGGGAAGAGGGGTGTAAGAGGGAGTTGATGCATAGGTGGCTTGTGTAAGAGGAATGTAAGAGGCCATTTAAGGAATGTGGGTGAGAATGTAAAAGACAAGATGACATGTAAAAGGCTATTTAAAGCCTTTTGTAAGAGAAAGGTGGCTCTTGTAAGAGCATTAAAGGCATTTGTAAGAGGCTTTTAATATTTGGGAGGGAAAGTCAAATGAAGGAGTTATTGAAAGAATATTCCAAGAGAATATCCTTTTTGTGAGGGTAAATAACCCATTTAATTAATTTAAAGAAATTAATTTCATGTGCAAGTGGGTTAGTTAATCATAGGTTTATTTAACCTTGGTGGGGTTATAAGCTAGAGGATTGGCTAATGAAGATTAGTAGGTGGTTTAAGGTTAATTAATCTAGAATTAATTAATCTTAGATGGGTTAGGGATTTGGAAGAATATGAGATTTAATTAAATAAATAGATTTATTTAATCAAATGAGAAGACGGGTTTTAATTAAATGATTTGCATTATTTAATTAAATGGGGTGCGAATTAGTAAGAAAGGGGTTAATTAATCCAATAAAATTAATTATTTGATTAATAGGAGAAAATGATGAATTTAATTTAAGGTTAATTAATCCAAAATTAATTAATCTTAGGTGGGTTAGGGATTTGGAAGAATATGACATTTAATTAAATAAATAGATTTATTTAATCAAATGAGAAGACATAGGGGTTTTAATTATATGATTTTCATTATTTAATTAAATGGGGTGAGAATTAGTAAGAAAGGGGGTTAATTAATCCAATAAAATTAATTATTTGATTAATAGGAGAAAATGATGAATTTAATTATACAATATAGATTATTTAATTAAATGGTTAGTCAAAAGTGATTTAGGATGAAAATGATGTTAATAATCAGATTCAGATGCATAATATTGATTAGGACTATTTAAGTGTCTACATTTTTCCCCTCTTTGAAGTAAAGTACATGTTACATTAAGATTGATGCATTTCAAAATCAACTCTGCTGCCAAGATCAAAATTCAAAAATTTCCTTTTTTTTGGATGCCCCACTATTGCACCAAACGAAAGGAATTATGTTGCTACATTGCCCCCTTGAGAGATTGGGCAAAAAATCCAATTTATGATCGAGATCATGATAAAATAATGAGGGGAGTGGTTCTACTGATTAGATAAGAAAAGATAATTCTTTAGAAAGATCAAATATTTGATGTAGACAATTTGATGATGTATAGAAATTCATAAGCCATGGGTAGCCTCATATATGGATTAACCATTGATATATTTTGATAAATTGCATAGATTTGATACTTGGAAAGAAATGTTAGTAAAGATAGAAGAATAAGAAGAATAAGATAGATGGATTAACCATTGATTGTGCTATTGATTTAGAAGTCCAAAAAGTCTATGATTCCTCGAGACTTTATTAAATATGGTGATGAGTGATGATGATTTTCTTATCCATGGATTGGGACACGAATGAAACAATATTCATTATGTTTGATAAAACACATAGATATGATGCATCAAGGTATGGACAACCTAGATGGCATTGTATCTAGTGCGATGGAATTTGACTCGACAAACAAATAGGAGTATTCATGTTCACACCTGACATACGGAAACCTCACTACGATGTATTTTAGAATTTTTTAAAATCTTAGACCAAAACACAAAAAGGCATAACCTATCTATGTAATATTCAATAAGCTATCCAAAACACCTTCTGTACACACCTAACAAAGCAAGTATTCACCAAGGTTATATTGCAAGAACATCCCACAAGCACAACAAACAAAAGATAATGATTAATGCCCCATTCCTTTCTCTCTAAATCATTTTGATTGACATCATTGAGAGGTCATTGGAATGGGTGCAATAAGATAAATCACAAGAAAAGATCAAGTGAACAAACATGTCAATGTTCTTCATACCTCTAGCCAAAGGGATGTGTTTTGTTTAGGATAAGTATCCAACATGATTTCCAAAGATAATGCCCATTGTAGGAAGGATGCATCCTACGACATGTTAGTGGATGGTGGAAAGTTGATAGGTTGTTTAGAAGGCCATTGATATAAGGTTCAATTGACATGCTTGAGAATGATCAAGAGTTTTATTTTTATGTTTAAAGGTTTTACTTTTGTTGATTGTTGTACTTGTTATTCAATATTCTCAAAGGAATATGATGACATGTACTTGATATTCAATATTCTAAAAGGAATATATATTTTCTAATTTACATGCATTCTTTTATATTTTAATATATTTTAAACGAATCTACATGCTAAATGAGATGCCATCCCATCAAGATTTATAGTCCTTTCACATTTGAAAATTCATTAATAGGATTTAAATAAGCATGAGACTATAATTTTTTCTTCATATTTATTTTATTCATTCAATTTTTAATTATTACATCTTAACCTATCATATATGCTAAATTAGGTCTAGAGAACACATCAATATTCTTATAACCAATGATATGAATTGTTTTCTAACACTTTTATTTTCTACAACCCATTTGACATGATTGTCTTGAATTTTGATGCAATTGAGGAAAGGTCCTGTTATGCCCTTTGCACAAACACCCCATTTAGAATGGGGACCCTCTTTTTGTTCGCTTCGTTGGGTCGCTTTGTTATTGCCTCATTTTGCATGCCCCTATTTTGGTGTTCTAAGTGGTCAGCGAGCCTTAGATAGTTCATCTTGAGTTGACCATGTTGTGCCCCCCCTCAAATTTTCAAGGCTCTAGGCCTTCAACAAGTTTCGCTGGCTTTCTACCTTTGCCTTTCAAATTGGCATCCTTGGAGCCGAACGGGTCCACCTAGTCGGACCACCCGTCATGGATTTCTCCCTTCCCATGACCATTTGAAAACGATCATCACCTGGCATCCTTCCACCCGCCAGAACCTGACCCTTTGATCATTGTTCTCCATTGCTAACCTGTCGAGCGGCTAACTATCAGTTGTTGCCTACCTGTTGGGTTCCGACCTTCCTGCGGCTGTTTTCAAAATTGTTGCTCACCAATCGCCAAGGCCACTATATGACCATTAATGCAAGGCATTTAATGCACTATTTTCTATAAATAGCCAAGTTTGAGTTGTCATTGTCATCCTGTCAGTTGATCAGAATGAGTCAGAGCCAGCTTCTAGTGCCACCTTCACGCCTGATGAGTTCCACCTATGATTCAAAGCATCTGCTAACTGTTCCTTAACCTCATTCATCAGGATCTTGAGTTAGGTTTTCCGCCGCATGTTTTACTTTGAGTTTTCTTTTATTTTGATGCAAAATTGCTAAATCCGGAGGGAGAAAAATTGAAATTAGCTAGAGTTAACTAGGGTGCTCAAAACCCACATGTTGGAATCTTCATAAAACTTTAAAATCACCTAATTAGCCGGCTACAAAACTAGCACTCTCCACCATTGTTCATCGGCCAGGGATTTTTCCTCCTGCAGGCTCAAACCCTCCCATCACCATCAATAAAATTTGAAAATGAATTGAACCTAACAACGATGAACTCCTCCGCTGGGCTCGCCCGCGCGAGAGGAATCCATTCCTTAGTTGCCTAGACTTAGCGTAAACTAATGAAAGAAAATGAAGAGCCTTTGACCCATTTGGATCAACCTCTATGGATCTCCATCTATAGACTGCCCTATGGCTTCTCCATTTCAAATAGCTAAACACTAGTGACCTTTCGATAGGTGGGTTCTACCTTAGTCACTACCCCTCAAACTCAAATCCAGAAAAATCTAAGTCGCGATTCTTCATGGGTCCCTCACAGTGGACTTTCGCTAGTAGAGTTCCATGTATGCTTGACTGACTCAAATGACTTTCATTGCCCACTCGTCCGACCATCGGCTCCTAGGCTTATCTTTGCCAGCTATTTTAACTTGCACTCCAAACAACCAAGTAATGACCTCTTTCCAGGCCCTACCTGGCGAACTTCCATCTGTGGACCATTGTGGTGAACTTGCCATCCCGAACGACTCTTGACATCGAGTGCCCCGCCTTCCAGGTCCTGACTCCATCGTGGCTGTTTGAATGCGAATATGAAATTTCTAAGTGTTGAACCTCAAGCGGGCCATCTCCTGTAGACTTCTGCCATCAGAAATCCATCTCTGCTCCACTGTTCTCAAATGGAAAGCTATCCCCATCCACCTGCTACCCAAAACCTGGCTTTCCCATAGCAATTGAACTATCCAACAATAAATGAATGATGCCGAGGCCTCCTATCAGACTCGATGTCACGGGTTTCCCTTGTTGGGCGGCTATCTAACTTTCACCATTTCAAACAACCATCACCTAGTGGCTATCCTCTCCTTCCGACCTGAAATGCATGAATGACCATTGAGCTATGCCACCGACTTCCAGAGCTTTGGGTCCTTCTCTACAGAACTCCACTCGCAGGCCACTGTATTGCTGGTGTCATCTCTATGACAAACCTCAAATAGCCAAGCTTCCCTATGTTTTTGATTGCTCAAATGAGGATCTTAATGCCCTCCAATCTTCAAAGGGACTTTGACCCACGTGCCAAAATAGAGAAACCTCTGTGATGGACCCTCACATATTAACCAAATATTAAGGCGGATTGAGACAGGTGAGTCGTCATGCCCTAATTTTCTTCCATCCTACAATTGCTTCCAAATGGCCATCAGCCTAGGGAAGTCTGATCCCCTGGACCCGAATTGCTCAAACTCCTTCATGTGAAAAGATAATGTCAATTTGGAAGAGATGTTAGGATTCTTAAATGATGGATTATCTAATCTAACATCATTTTGTAGGATTTTGGCTAACTTTCCCCTGTTTTCATGCTTGAATGTGCTTACCTCTCTCTCACCCACAAGATATATGGAACCAGGTGCAGGACCCTTAGAGGTGGCCGTAGAGAAGGACAAGGGAAAGAAAATAGCCAAAGCACCCCATGGAAAAGAAGACAAGGAACATATGACATACAAGTTCCAAGGGGAACCTCTCAACTCCAAGGTCAACACAGCTTGGAAGGAGGTCTCAAATATAAACATCGGATACGTGGGTATTGATGAATTCAAGCAAAGGATTCAAATCAATCGCACAATAGAAATTGTGAGAAAGATCAGAAGTAGTGGATTGGCCAAAGCTACAGGCTTCCCTCCTACTCTTATCACTCCCAAAATTGTAATGGCCTTCAGGGAGGCATATCAACTAGAGACCATGACAATTGGGGACAAAGATGGAAATGTTCTGGCTGACTTCCCCGCCAAGTCAATAGGAAAGATCTTCCATATCCCTACCTTCAGGGAGATGGAGGAAGAAACCAAGGAAGATGGAAAGGAGATGTGGGATGAAGATCCCCTCAAATGCAAAAGAATTATAAATCAATACTAGTTGAAAGAGAAGAGGGGAAGTGTTGCAAAGGTGCTCCAGGAGCTCTTTCGTAGTGACTTTTATGAGGATTACCATGACTTGGTAACCCTGCTAAGCAGAGTCATGGGCCATCCAACTGCAACCTACTTCTAGGAGTGGATGTTGTACTTCATAGAGGAGATCCTCCAAGGAAAAACCAAGTTCTATTGGGCGGGAATTATCAACAACTGCTTGCACGAACAATTTATGGCTGTAAAGAATACCTTGCGCTTCTACATGACCTCTTACCTCGTATATTTGCTAGTTGACAAGACACAATATGGGGGATTATTTAGGGCTCCTGATATAGAACCAAGTAGAGAACTAAAGGTCTATGATAGATACCCCCAACTACAGTACAAAAACTTCAAGAGGGATTACTGCAGAGTTAATGACACTTTCATAGGTCACATTATCAGATTGCTCAGGGGTGACTTCGAAAGGGCGGTCTCCCACAATGCTAATGCTTTCCTCCACTAGTTTTCTTTTGTATTCATACAATTCCCTAAGTTTACCTACATTTGTGCTAAAGGGTTCTTGGAGAAACCATACAAGTTGCCCCGGTACCCAAATGACCAGATAATATTGTTATAACTCTCTTGATAGCTAAGGCATGCAAATGCCCTCTTGAGAAACAAACATAAGGCAAGGATTCCTTACCCCATTTCCTTCGGCCAAGGGCAGTCTGAACTCCATACCTCTCAATGTGCAAACAATTTAGATAAGGAACTTGTGGAGTATAACCTAAGGTTCCACACTTCCCGGCTGTGAATGAACCCCTATGGTAAACTAAAGAAGATGGTCATAGCTGAATACGCCCATGGGCATAGTGTTGAAGATTTCTGGGCCAATTGCAAGGATGACAATGAAGTGCAAATGAGGCACTACATGTGCATGACCACATATTTTGTGAAAAAGGTCAACTTGTTCCCTATGCCGGATTAGGTAGTAGAAGATGAAAACACAATGATTGATCCTCAGTACAATGTAGTTGCTAACCTCCTGCTGCCGCTGATCGATTGGGATGAACAAGAGGTTGATGACCTCACTATTTTGACAAATCCCATGGAGGCTAGAACAAAGGAATGGATTGATGGGTGGATTTACCAATTGAAGCAACAAGGGGTCACTTTGACCTATGAGGAGCTTGAGGATGAGTTTACAAGTGAAATTGATAGTGAGACAATAGATGGAGAAACCTCAAAGTCTCCTCCAACCACCAGGTTGAGGAAGAGAAAAGAAGTGATTGAAATTCAAGCCAAGCCAAAATTCTATGCGAGAAAAGCAGCGGAGGGTGAACCTTCCAAGAAACATAAAACATTGGGCATGCCCACCATCCAGGAGGACCTGCTCCATGAAGGAGAAGAGATAGAGGCTGAGTAACTGAAGTCTCCACCTGTTGCCTCCACTCTTTCCACTGCTACTACTGATGTTGTTGCTACTACTGCCCCTCTACCTACTTCTCAGGCAATGGTTGCTACTTCTTCGCCTGCAGTGGACATCTCAATTCACCTTGCCTCCACTCCACCCATGACCCAAGTAATGATAATAGACTCTTCTTTTGCCACCACCTCTCTGATTTCCTCTGCCTCCATGTCTTTGATGACATCTCTCCTTCTTCCTACAACAACAATACCAACCATGCTCTCTTGCTTCCAGAGGCCTCTCGCCATATGCAAAACATTCTTGCGGAGTTATCTGGCGTGCTAATGAACCAGACCATTCAAGCTACCTTGGAAAAAATTGCTACCAGTCTTCCTATCCATACTCCTCCAACTGAACTTCCAGAGATGAAGGCTACCATGGAAATATCAGAGGAGTTGGAGAGACAAGAGAGGGAAGCTGATGATTACCATGAGAATCCTGTTGGGACTATAAATTTATGAAAGCTTTCACATGTTTTCACACCCCTGAGTTTCCAATGGAGTCTTTATCACAAGCACATGGGTTTGTTTTCATGTCATTTCTACTCACATTTTTCCATATTGCCCCATTCAATCCATCGGGTTATGAATTTTTCATATTGTGGTCCATATCAGCATAGGTCTGTCTAGGTCTCCCTGACCTATGTTGCTTGTCTATTTGCTGCAGGTAATCAGCAAGACTTTTTCATTGTTGCAACAACTGGCATTTACCTATGGGTGGCTATTGGCATGACATTCGTACTATTTCGGCGACCGAGGGTGAACTTTTCGGCGTAAGATCTTTCATCGGTATTGGTCTCGATGAGTGACCTTTGGTCTCGCCGACACTACACATGGGGTTTCTATCGAGTAGCTTTCGGCGTGAGTTTAGTCCTCGGTGGAAGCTCTTATCGAACTCATCATGTCTCACCAACCAGAGAAAAAGAATACATCATATCGGCATGAGTTAGGGTCTTTGGTGGGATGTCATGGCGATCTTCATATGTCTTACCGACTTTGCACAAGTGTTCACTTCGGCTAGAGTCGTAATTTTCAACATTGTGTCTTGGCAAGCCCGTCGGGTTTTGCCGACAATACAAAATGGTTTTCTTTCGGCGAAAGGTTGGCATTATCTTGGCGAGCAAGTGTGAGCTCGGGTGTTTTGGTATGACACAAAATAATCTACAGGATGTCTCGCCGATAGTTGGAAGTTATAGCAACATACATGGGGCAGATAGACTTGTCGGCAAGAAAGGACTTATGTCACAGCGACCATAGTGAATTATGGGAGACTTTCGGTATAACGAAGTGCTATCTGCAGGATGTCTCTCTGATACCATTAAGTTACATCGACAGTGAATAAAAACAAAAGTGCTCATCGGTGAGAGATATCTCTGTGTCTTAGTGAATGATTGGTACATTATGAGAAGCATATCAATGAAACATTGTGTTTGTTGTATGACATCTCCCCGACTCAGGAAAGTTACGGTGACAGTGGATGAAAGCGTGATAGAATGCATCTCGGGGAAACATAATGAAATCACTATGACATCTCCCTGATGGTTGACAGTCACGGTGAAATAGAAAGAGCAGGGGAAGCGATTAACAAGTGAATTGCCTTCGACATAGCTGCTACATTGTCTCACCGACTATTTCACTAGTGAACAATAGAAATACAAATCTTGTGGCCGATAGGTTGATGCTCGATAACTGTTGCAGGCTGACCTAATTTGAGCCCAAATTCTATGGAGGGCTGACATGATATTTCAATATGATTTATTTTATCATGCTGGTGTATAAATTAGCATTTTATAATTGTAAAACAACACCAGTTATTAGATATTCAATACACTGCAAGTAGATATAGTAGAATAAAGTTATCAGATCAGAGACTATTGTTGCATGATTTCAGAATGGAGGTATTTAAGAAAATCAGTTGATGTTGCTACATTTTTCTGGTGCCAATTATTTGTTGAATCTAATGAAAGTATTGCTAAGTTGTCTCCAAGATGGATTCTTTCTGATTGTTTAAATTGATATAACAAGTTTGTATTCAATTTATCAGTGCACATTTGTTGTACTTGTGTGATTGATTGATTGGTTCTTTCAAGTAAAGACTAAATCCTTTTAGTTAATCACAATAATTAGAGAGATTCATTTGGATTATTCAAGTGGAGCTTAGTAATTACATAATTGCATGTTTATACAAGTTGTAAACAAAATATATGCCAGATAATTTGAGTTTTCTCCAGGGAAGTGTTGCTCATCCTGATCTCATTTGACTCTGCATACCCAATAAGGCACTGGTCTCTTCATTTTCATCATTAAGATTCATTTATTCTCTTTATATCTATTCATTGAGCATTTTAGGATTTAGATTAAGAAGATTGCTATCAAGCTTGATTTCATTTATTCACTTCCATCTTCCATTGTGGACAAATCATTGTGCAAGAAAGATAATCATAAGTCAAGTCTACTTTATTCAGAAAGGTACACCCACCCAGGTTAGCAGTACTTGAAGAGTAGAAGGTTGAGTTCTCTTTACCTTGTCTATTACCCTAAAGCATATCAAGAGATTGGTAGCCTCTTGAGGCATTTAGCCTGTGTTTTTTAGAGCTAAAAAATTGGGGACTCTACTGGGGAACACATTCAGAATCAAGGCCTTTCATAGAGTCAGGAACTATATACAGACTCTACTGGGGATAAGAAACATTAAGTATTTTCTCATTTTTAGACAAAAGTGAGTGGTGACTCTGACAAAAATTTTGCAGCTGTTCATCATGAATGGAAGAAGATCTCAGTATGGGGAGGTCATACTGGAGCTCCTGCTGGTAGCAGTAAGTGGACACACAAAGATGACAGAGCTGATAAAGGAAAGAGGATCAATGAGGACATGTGCATAACAGACAAAGGCAAAGCACCAAGAGCACATTGTGAAACATATAATTGCTATGATACATGGAGAGGTGATTCGAGTGCAGAGCCTTGTACCCTAGAAGATCAAAGAAATCCTTTCCCTTCTCTCGATCCTCAGAAATAGGTTGAGTTTGAAGCTAGAAAGAGGCAGGAATATGATCTAGAAATGCAGGGTGATCAGAATGAACCTATAGATCATGCATCTCCTCAAGAAGATTATGAATCTTTGAGTTTTGACGACATCAAGGCGTTGTTTGAATCCCAAGAAAAGGAAAGAAAAGAATAGGAAAAGGCCTAGATGATACAAGCAATAAAAGAATCCAAATTACAGAAAGCACAAGTTACTAATCTAACAGTTGATTGCCCCCCAAAGTATGTACCACCTCATAAGTAGGGTAGTCATGGTGCAGGGCCATCTAATCAATTGAATGCTCAGAACCATCAGACTGGGAATCACTATAAGCAACCAAATCATCCACCTCATATTCCCACACAACATACATGTATGCATCCACCTCCTAGCCAATCTTTTATCCCACAGTATAATGCACAGTACAACAATCATATGCACCAGCATCAGTGTCCACCTATTCCTCCCCCTCACCAGCATACATCCATGATCAAACAATTTGATTTAGCAGGTTTTCAGTTATACCCTTACCCTATGGATGGCAGTTGGAGGGGTATGGTGCCCAAATTCACAGGAAGTAATGCAATTACTGCTGAAGAGCATTTGAATAATTTCAATGTTTTCATCCAAGACATAGATGTGTCATATGAAGATTTACACATGAAGTTGTTTATGATGTCACTTATTGAAGATGCTAGGGATTGGTTTAACAACTTGCCTGCATTTTCAATCAATTCTCAAGTATTCCAAGATCAATTCTTAGAACAATATGGGAATCTAAATGCACCAGATGCAACTCTTCATGAACTGATGTGAATTTAGAAAAATTAGAATGATTCAATTTATGATTTCAACTGACAATTCAATAAGTTGCAGACTAAGGTACCTCCTGGATCAAGGCTGCCAGATTCTGTAGCTTTGAGTGTTTATTTAAATGCATTTGATCCTAAAACAGGCTATGAGTTGAGAAATAGATTCCCAAGAGATCTAGCTGAAGCTCAAAAGATAGCACTGACAATTGAAAACAACAGGAAGGCTGCTGGTATAATCAATAAAAGAGATAACCCTAGGGCTCCTCAGCAAAGCAACAATTATCAGTACAGACAGGAGAACACATACAAAAATGAAAGGCCAAGGTTGCATGACATGCCATATAATATGGACTGGAAGGATGGAAAACCTATAACAGCTAGGCCAAGAAACAAAGAGACTCCCGATCCATTGAGTGAGAAGGGAACTTACATGGTGAGTAATAATTACTTCTATAAAGTTTGTAATCAGCCACATTCCCCAGATTATTGTGTTGTAGCTCAAAGAATGCAAGAGGAAGGGATGTTGATGGAAAACAATGGAGAAGATCACAAAGTGTATCTGACTTCAAACACTTTTTACCATATGGAAGAAGGGTATTCATCTTTAGAGGATGAAGGTTATGAATATGATGTTTCAAATCAGAAATATAATGTCCATATGGCTGAGCAACATGTCTTTTATGATTCTGAAGAAGATTATACATAGCCACATTATGTTGAGCCACCTACTCAATGCAGTGTGAGGAGACTCACTGAAGATGAAATGGAGAGAATAACTGTTACTGTTGTTGAGGAAGCAAGGAGTAAATACTGGTTGAGAAATAGAAAAGTAAATGAGATGGAAGGAATTCCCGGGGGAATTTTTATGAAAGATCAGAAAGAAACACAAGGAACCGTGAAGAAGCCAGAAAAGAGACAACCTGATAAGAGTGAACAAAAGCCTGTCCAAAAGTAGGAAGTTGAAGAATTACACAGAGAGATACAAAAGCCTGACTAGCCTAGTAAAAATGAGGAGGAAGACAAAGGAAAAATGCCAAAACAGAAGAAAATTGTTAAGGTGGAGGGCTCTTCTTTTGACTTCACACAAGCATTATCCTAGGTAAAAATATCTGTTCCTCTACTTGAAATGATGAAAATAAAAGAATACAGAGATAGCGTTGTTCAAATGATAATGAATTCTAAAAAGAAACTAGCTACTCAAGTAGTCAATAGGTAGGAGAAAATAGATATCCCAGATGTCTGCCTGAATGATGTATTAGCAACTCCCCCACAAGTTGATCCTTTTTTCACTACATTGCTTATCAATAACAAATTGCTAAGGAATTGCATGAGAGACTCTGGCGCTGCTATAAATATTATGCCAGTAGGAGTTATGAAGTAGCTTGGCATGAGGGTCGATACATATGAAGGAAAATGCTATGCAATGGATAACAGACTTGTTCCTATGGTAGGTATTATAAAAGATGTTGAAGTCAAATTGGCTACTTATCCACAGGTGGCTTATAATATAGACATAACAGTGATTGATACTCCTCCTCAGTTTGGGATGCTTTTATCCAAATAGTGGACAACATCAGTTGGAGGAAATATTCAATTTGATTTGTCTTATGCTACTATTCCAGTAAATGGTCAGGAAGTCAAGTTGTATAGAGAGCCAAGAATGAACCAACTTGTTGAATTTATGCCTCAAGATCAGATTAATTATTTATGTGATGTAAATCTTGGAAATTTCAAGATAGAATCAACTCAGCATGAGTTAGTCAGTACTAATCCAATTAAAAAATATGTTGTGCCTGACTACAATGGTGTGTGGAGGATGTACTCTAGTGAAGCATGGGAGCCTAAATCATTGTATTGGCCAAAGTCAACAAAATAATATACCTCTGATCCAGTAAATAAATTTATTAATACCACATAGGGGAAAAGGTATGAAGACAATGATGATATCACAAATGAGCATCAGGAGATCAATTTTGCACTGAAGCCAATAGAAGATGAGATAGGTGCAAGTCAATATGGTTCATATGATAGCATGCATGAGAAAGATGAGGATGATGAATTTCTTTCTTGTATATCAGATTATGGCATAGAGGTAGTGTATGTTATGAAAGATCCAGTGAATATATAGATTGTGAAGATGAATTTGTGGATTTTAATCTGCAGCAAGGTGATTCTTGTAGTACTTGTGATGATCAAGAGGAAGATGCAATGGAAAAAGTGTGTTCATTTGATAATGAGTATATAATACCTCCTACTATAGTTGAAAGCTATAAAGATGCATTTGATGATGAGGAAAAAATATTTTCAGACAAACAAAATGATGTGTCAAATTATGGAAGAAGTGATTGTGCTGGTAATGTTTATGTTTTCTCATTCTCTGATGATCTTGGGCCTCCTTTTTATGATGAAAAAAATGAAGAATATAACTGTAGTGATGAAAGTATTGAGACTTGCTTGCTCATCAGTGAGCAAATTTCAGATTTGTTGACTCTTGAATATCAGAGATATACACATGAAGGTGATCCTGAGGTTCTTTGTCCAGCTTACATTTGTTTTGACAGAGAAAGATTTTTTTGTGATGATTCTTATGACTCTCAATGCACTTCTTGAGTGGATGGTGAGACCTTTGAAGTTGATCAAAAGTCAGTGTCCATTCAAGATAAGGTATGTGATGTTGAAATTCCTAACTCATATGGAGAAGATGTTTATTTGCATGCCAAGGATGATAGACTTCCAGATTTGATTGGTTCACATATGCATGATATTGAGGATATGGGTCATAATCAAGCATTGTTCCGAAATAGAGATACTGAAGAGGTGCAAAAGGTTTCAGATCTATTTGTTTCAGATAGTGTTAATATGACAGAGCTTTTTGTTTCTCAAGAGAAGCACTTTGATGGTCATTTTTTGATATAGCTGAGTGAATTTTTGACAATTCATAACAGTGAGAAAGATAATGAGGAATTTTGCATTAAATATGCATGCATTTTACATATTGAAGGTAACAAGGGTTTGTCCCATGATAATGAAAAATTCAAGTTGCTGAATGGTGTTGGGATTTTGGGCCAAATCGGGCATGATGATACTCTAAGAACTTGCAATAACAGTGACATGAATGATTGTATGAATGTCTTTAGGGGGAATTTGATGAACTTAAAGAAAAACTAGGTATTTGATAGGGGAAAGTATGGTTTGAGTTTCAGATCGTAACAGCTTAGAACAGGTGAAATTAAAACACAGAGGATTTAGGGTTGCCAGTGCATGGACAACTCTTGCTCATCCTCTTTAAAATTATTTTCCATGCACAGTAGTTTAGGGTTTTGGTTCACCTCCATTTCCATCTTGCCCTCTATCCATTTCTAGTTTTCTCATTTTGTGTCTAGTCTGCTCACCCAAAGATCTGGATCCTTGCAATGATCTTACTATCATTCATCCCCAGATGGAGCCACTGTTGGGACTGTAAATTTCTGAAAGCTTTCACATGTTTTCACACCCCTAAGTTTCCATTGGAGTCTTTATCATAAGCACATGGGTTTGTTTTCATGTCATTTCTACTCACATTTTGCCATATTTCCCCATTGAATCCATCGGGTTATGCATTTTTCATATTGTGGTCCATATCGGCATAGGTCTGTCTAGGTCTCCCCGACCTATGTTGCTTATCTGTTTGTTGCAGGTAATCGGTAGGACTTTTTCATTATTGCAGTGATTGGCATTTACCTGTGGGTGGCTATCGGCATGACATTCATGCTATTTTGGTGATCGAGGGTGAACTTTTCGGCGTAAGATCTTTCATTGGTATTGGTCTTGATGAGTGACCTTCGGTTTTGCCGACACTACACATGGGGTTCCTATCGAGTAGCTTTCAGTGTGAGTTTAGTCCTCGGTGGAAGCTCTTACCATACTCATCATGTCTCACTGACCGGAGGAAAAGAATACATCATATTGGCATGAGTTAGGGTCTTTGGTGGGATATCATGGCGATCTCCGTATGTCTTACTGACTTTGCACAAGTGTTCACTTCAGCTAGAGTCGTAATTTTTAGCATTGTGTCTTGGTGAGCCTGTCAGGTTTTGCTGACAATACAAAATGGTTTTATTTCAGCGAAAGGTTGGCATTCTCTTGGCAAATAGGTGTGAGCTCGAGTGTTTCGGTATGACACAAAATAATCTATAGGATGTCTCGCCGATAGTTGGAAGTTATAGCGACATACATGGGGTAGATAGACTTGTCGGTGAGAAAGGACTTATGTCACAGTGACCATAGTGCATTATATGAGACTTTCGGTATAACAAAGTGCTATCTGTAGGAGGTCTCTCTGATACCATTAAGCTACAACGACAGTGAATAAAAACAAAAGTGCTCATCGGTGAGAGATATCCCTATGTCTCAACAAATGATTGGTACATTATGAGAAGCATATCGATGAAACATTGTGTTTGTTGTATGACATCTCCCTGACTCAGACAAGTTACGGTGACAATGGATGAAAGCGTGAAAAAAAGCATCTCAGGGAAACATAATGAAATAACTATGACATCTCCCCGATGGTTGACAGTCACGGCAAAACAGAAAGAGCAGGGGAAGTGATTAACAAGTGAATTTCCTTTGGCATAGCTGCTACATTGTCTCACTGACTATTTCACTAGTGAACAATAGAAATACAAATCTTGTGGCCAATAGGTTGATGCTTGATAACTATTGCAGGTCGACCTAATTTGAGCTCGAATTCTATGGAGGGCCGACATGATATTTCAATATGATTTATTTTCTCATGTTGGTGTATAAATTAGTATTTTATAATTGTAAAACAGCACCAGTTATTAGATATTTGATACACTGCAAGTAGATACAGTAGAATAAAGTTATCAGATCAAAGACTATTGTTGTATGATTTCAGAATGGAGGTATTTATGAAAACCAGTTGATGTTGCTGCATTTTTCTGGTGCCAATTATTTATTGAATCTAATGAAAGTATTGCTAAGTTGTCTCCAAGATGGATTCTTTCTGATTGTTTAAATTGATATAACAAGTTTGTATTCAATTTATCAGTGCACATTTTTTGTACTTGTGTGATTGATTGATTGGTTCTTTCAAGTAAAGACTAAATCCTTTTAGTTAATCACAGTAATCAAAGAGATTCATTTGGATTATTCAAGTAGAGTTTAGTAATTACAGAATTGCATGTTTATACAAGTTGTAAATAGAATATATGCCAGATAATTTGAGTTTTCTCTAGAGAAGTGTTGCTCATCCTGATCTCATTTGACTCCGCATACCCAATAAGGCACTAGTCTTCGCATTTTCATCATTAAGATTCATTTATTCTCTTTATATCTGTTCATTGAGCATTTTAGGATTTAGATTAAGAAGATTGCTATCAAGTTTGATTTCATTTGTTCACTTCCATTTGCCATTGTGGACAAATCATTGTGCAAGAAAGATAATCATAAGTCAAGTCTACTTTATTCAGAAAGGTACACCCACCTAGGTTAGCAGCACCTAAAGAGTAGAAGGTTGAGTTCTCTTGACCTTGTCTGTTACCCTAAGGTGTATCAAGAGATTGGCAGCCTCTTGAGGCATTCAACCTATGTTTTTGAGAGCTAACACACCATAAGTACCAGCATCTGACAATTGACAAGGTGGTGCACGAGGGAGAAGAAACACAATCATCAAAGGAAGACACTGAGGAGATGGGTGCCATGTATATTGTGGAGACATTCGATCTAGATCTCGAAGAGGAGTTGGCTCAGAAACTCAAGAGTGTCAGAGAGGAAGTGGAAAAGCAACCCTCTAATGAGGAAAAGAGCATTGAAGGAGAAGAAATGGAGAAAGATACTGAACTTCCAACTGAGAGCATGAAAAAAGCCCCAAACATGATGAGGAAATTCCTCTTTCAGAAGAGAAAGAAGACAGAAAAAGAGGGGCAAGAAGAGAGCCTCAAACATGATGAAAAAATGCTGCCTCAACATGAGGAAGAGGAAAAGAAAGAAGAAGATAAAATTGAAGAAGAATTTGAAACCAAGAAAAGCCCAGAAACAAAACAACCTAAGGAGCATGGGTGTGATGAAGAAGAAGAAAAGGAAACTAAAGGGGAAGATAGCCTCAAAGAGCACACAACCTCCAAATCCCCACAGAAGGAGACATTATTTATCTAGGATTCTAATGAGGAGGAAGGAAGGACATAACAAGAAGATCTAGGTGATAAGGCAATGGAAATCCAACACACCCGTGAGGAGGAAGGTGGTCATGAATTTACAAGGGGAGAATCTCAGATGCTTGAGTGGCTCGAGAAGCAATTGGAAAAGAAAACCCCAACCTAAAAGGATCTGAGGGCAAGGCTAGAGGCCATCCTAGCCCGAGCCCAGATAAGAATGAAGAAAGAGAAGAAACATAAGGTCATATCTCAGCTGACGATGGATGCATCAGGATCTAGGACCATGCAAATAGCCACTCCAGTCATGAGTGAAGTAGGGGTAAGCCACAATATCTCTACCCTTGATCTAGGAATTGCCACAAGAGAGCAGAAGATTGACCATCTTCAAGGATTTGTTGCCACTGTCGTGCATCAAATGCACAAGGATAAGGTTTCCAAGGAGGAACTAAAAGCACAAGCAACTGATTTGATGACAAATATTCAACAATGGTTATCAGTAGAAGAGCTCCCCACCATGTCCTTGATGCCACCACAATTGTTGTCCAATGATCATATTGAAAAACTAGAGAAAAGGAAGAAGTGGACAAAAGCTATAGAGGATTGGTTTAGATAAGTCCTCTACAATGGCAACATGGGCATTGGTCATGCGGTTAGGATGAAAAAAACATTCCTAGAGTTGTAGAGAGTGTTCGAGGGAATACAAAATTTTGCACCAACTTCCCTGAGTATACAAGATCATGTACCCCAAACTTGAGGCTATCCTCAAGGTACTTGATGGATCCTAGGAAAAGGAGTTTGCTCTGGAAAAAGGTGATCATTGGCTTGTGGAGACATGGAAACTAAGCCTTGACCACATAAAAGAGGTGTTAGAGCACATGCTCCAGGAGGTGGAGCTAGAAATTGATTGGATCAAGGAAGTTCAGGCTGCTTGTGAAGAATACATAAGGCTAATGATGAACTTTGATGTGTCAGTCGTTGAGTTAGATTCAAAAAAGATAAATCCCCACTTTCACAAGAAAATGGAGAAAGAGACTGCAGATACACTAACATTGGATTTCATGGGTTTTGTTGCTCGAGCCTTCACTCAGTCTGAAGAAGTGATCAAGAATGCACACAAATATGATGGGGACTGGGATGACCTCATGAAAAAATCCATAAAATTCAACTTTCAGGTGATCCAATTAGATATATTGGAATGGAACAAGCTCCAAGCATTGATCAGAAAATTTGTGGAGTACACCACCTTGAAGAGAAATGAAGGAATTCCTGTGATTGATGATGAATTCCTTACAGTATAGCTACAACAAAGGAAATCAACAAAAAAGAAAAAAGAGCTACAGTGCTTCCACAAGAGGACAAAATAGGGAAAATGACAAAGATGTAATTTTAAATTGTAATATGTTTTGGGGTAGGTGAAACCCTAGTTTGTAGTGAATCTTGGCCACACAATGAAAATCAATCTTGGCCATTCATTTTTCTTTTTGAACACTATAAATAGGGGGTCTCCTCTCATTTTCAAGAGACAGTTGAGTTGTTGTAATGGCATGCTGCAGAAATTTTAATAGTTCATTAGCTTTTGGTGAATTCTTGAGTTTTAGTTGCATGTTACATGGTTCTTCTCCCATAGTAAATTTGAGTAGATTTACTTTGTTTTTTTGCATGTTTCAGCTTGCTTTAGTAGATTAGTTGATGTTGTTCATTGGTTTTGAAGAATTTTGTTGTGTGCTAGCAACTTTCCTTGTCCATACTTTTTGCTATTTGTTGATGATAAACGACTGTATAAAGTTAGTCTGGGCATAATCTAAAATATGCTCTAAAATTCTATCTTTTATTCATGATTATGGTGAATGAATGGTTGAATATCTACAATCCTTAGAAGCTTTCACAAATTTCATGAGACTGTGAGGTAATTTGGTTAAGTGAAATTCAGTTTTAGGAAGGTTGTATGCAGCAGGGTCCTCCATGATCACTGTTCACTAATAGTTTCAGGTCCTAGAACTTCTTGTCCTCCCTATCCTTTTCCATTTTTTTAATAAACAACCTATGCTAAGGTTCATTTCACATTGTAAAGCCAAATTTCAAGCTAAAATAGGAGTTTAAGACTATTGTTCGAACCTGCATCAATTGTGCAACCACTTCCCATCTCAAGAACTCCATTTTAAGATCCGACTTTCCTCCAACTTAACCCCCATAAGTCCACCCTATGATTACCAAAAAATCACATGAAACAACTGAGACATTCCAAGCATGTCTTGACCTAACACCCAAGAGACCTTGGGGTGATTTTCAACAACTTGTTGTTGGAGATTTCCTTTCAAGAGAGGTAGCGCACCTATGCACTACCTGTGTTGAGAAAGTGCTAAAACACTCATCAATAGGTCCCACCATCCTTTACTTGATCCTTTAAATACTAATTCTCACATATGCTCTATTTAATATAAAATGATTAATAGTCCATTAATTTTTTTGAGATGTCAATGACTTGTTAATTGCTAAACGATTGTGATTCCTTCAATATTTTTCTTAAAAATCTATGTGAGTGCATTTATAAGAAATGAAAAAGGGTATTAGGGTGAATATAAAGAGACACAAATAATTCCACTCACCCATATTAGCAAAAATATCCTATCTAAACAAGTTAAACTAGGTGTAGAAAATACCCAATCAACTATTTAAAAGGAATAAAAACATGTGCCATCATCCCCAATTAAGTGTCTCTTAGGTGGGTGAAGAAATATTAATCTTGACAATATGTAGCCTAATTAGGTACCCATGTAGATAATAATTCCTACACAAAGAAGAGAGATAAAATACCCTCAATCAAGAGAGAGAAAGATCCCCCAAAGGAAGGAGATGAAAGAGAGAAGGACCACATGACTCAAAATAAAAGAATATTCCACTACAAGATCAATGGATCCTCATAATAGAGAGAATGAGCATGTAGATAGTATCATCATCATGAGTGCTAAAGTAGGTCCCTTTATATAAAATAATGCATCATCCCTTTTAAATACTAAAATCCTATGGTACAAGTTTGTTGAATTCCCACTCCAATGTTGCTAGAATGAAAAAAAAAATAGGATGAAAGTCTTTATAAATTTCTCAAATTTTAACATGTAGATGTTGAAAAGGGTCATAATTGAATTATTAATCTCAAGCCCAATTGAAGAGAGTGATCATCCAAAACAATGTGAAAACTAATGAAGAACTTGAACCAAAGATGAACATGATCACTTAGTGTGTCATCAGTGCCAATGGATAGGATCCTATATTTCATTCATTGGAATGATGGAGGATGAAAGGGGTATGATTAAGATAGTGGTCACCTTGGTTATTGTTTCAAGTATATATTGATGCAACACATGGGCATTTAGATGGTACATGTGTTGGCTATAAGATTGCTCCATTGATTATTGAGTTTAATTTTGACCTCTTATACCATGTATATGAAAAGTGGGAGAATTTTGAGAAAGGTGTACAACACACATTTCATAATGTTAATAATATAAAATATTTATTTAATTATGATACATCTAGAGATTTAGATACCATATTGGTAAGAGAAAATGGGAAATTACAGTCTGGAGATTTGTACCCTGTTATCCCTTATGTAGCCTATTATACCCAAAAGGATACAATGAGAGAAAAGAGTAAGTGCAAAAGGGAAAACTATTTCTAACTACATTCCATATGTGATCTTGATAAATATAGAATTCATTCATAACACATGTTGATTCAATCCTTATAACTCCATATATTTATAGATTCATATAATAGATACAATGGTAGGTCATAGTCTTTACTATAAGGAAACTTGTAGCCATCTAATGACAATTTCCACATAACCCAAAAGAGAAATTTATACAAATAAATACTCAAAATCCATATGAAAGAGAATAGACAACATACCCATAAAAGATGACACAAGATATACCCTGGAAAAACCCTCATGGGGGAAAAACCTAGCCTCCAAAAGCATCCATAATCCATCATATTAATCAACAATAAAGCCATACAAGAGTTTCAATGAAAACCTCTAAAGCATCAAGCCCTCCAATGCATCTCCATGCATCCAAGCATAAATCCACACATCCCATGCCATGCTTCACATATGCATTCCTCATAAAAGACTCAATAATGACAACCAAACCACTCAACCAACTTAAACCATTACACATGTGTTTGATTTTATAGACACAAGCTCACACAAATACAACTAGTGGTAATGTAAAACCATGTACCAAAAAACCATGCAAATACAAAACCACTAACCCCTTATTTAATATTGGGTACTAAGACTTCACTTTATTTAATATTTTCCCCAATATTAAATTATTATCACATGTCTCCCACACATTAAATAATAATACAATGTTACAATACACCATAAAGTGGTGCACAAATAATTACCTAGTGTGAATAACCACACCACCTAGGTGCATCACAACTAAATAATTATTTAATTACAACATTATAATAAATCAATTTATGCAATGGTGTACAACACCATATCCCAACATTCTCCCACTTGTTGTATACATAGCATAAGGGATCAATACATGAAATACATCATCATTTCCATACATGAAACCACATGAATCTCCAACATGCTCTCGTGCTCCATCAAGATACCTGCAATAAGAACAAAGTGACCACCATCTCAAGCAAGAAATCCTCTCATCCTCCAATGTTCCACCTATGGGAAAAAAGGAACATGCCAAGGTGAAGATGCACCAATCCAAGAACACAAGCATCAAATCCAAGTGATAACAAAGGCTCTAACCAAGTTGTTGTCAAATGAAAAACCCACATGATTGGAAATAGCATCCACAACACATGCTAATACATCCAACTATCCATACCTCCTAGGTATCAATACATCAATAAACTCATGCCAAAAACATATGCAACCCATAAACCGTGCAATCACAAGCTCCTTGTATTAAACCTATCAATGAAGAACATATATATCCAAGAACTCCCACTACATAGGTAATGTCAAAGCATATCAAGTCTACCAATCAACACTATATCAAGGTGTGATAAATAATCAATCAATGAAGTACCAAGAACAATAACAATGATCCACACATGCAACCCAAATAGCTACATAATCTCTCACAACATGTTGCCACCATCCTCCCCAAAACATGAACATCCAAGAAGGAACCATGAAGAGAGAAGCCTATTGTAGACATGTAAAATTGACCTAGCCCTATTGCACACTTTAAACGACATTTTTCACATCATTGACATCATTATCATCGAATAAAACTACATTTCACATCAAAAGCATCAAAAACCCCAATTTCCCCTATTAATTGAATAATACAACATTATTTAATTAATTCACTTTTTCACCATTTTTGACGAATTAAATAAATCTCATTTATTTAATAAAGTCCTAAAACCCTAAATTGTACTGTTAATTGAATAATATGACATTATTTAATCAATTCACGTTTTATCATTTTGACCGATTAAATAAATTACATTTATTTAATAAAGTCCTAATCTAACATTATTTCATCCTAATTAGTTAAATAACACCAATTATTTAATTACATCACTAAAACATTTTATTCCCCTAAGTTGATTGAATTATTAAATCATAATAATTTAATTAACTCACTTTCCCTCCAAATTTGAATAATTCGAATAAACTATTCAAATCATTTATCAAAAATCAAATCAAACTAATGCAACTTTTTTTGCAAAAGTCAAACTTGATTTGTAGGGTCAACTCCAAAATGAATGAATTAATTAAATCAATTAATTAATAATTCTCAACCACTTTTCTAATTGAGTAAATTACGATCCCCCAATTTCTCAATCTAATCCTGACTGATCAATCTAAATCCTAACTGATCAATCTAATTCCTAACTAACCAATCTATTCCTCAATCACACAAATTGTGCAATCTATTTTGCATAGATTATTCATGTCTAAATCCTTTCAACATCTTTCGACCATTAATCAGGATATTCTAGTACACAATCCTAATCATCCATTTCAAATCACATTTTCTATATAACAAACCTCTTTCCTCACAAAAAAAGGATCGAAGAATCAACATCATTTACATAGTGAAGTACTACCAAGATCCAAATCACCATTGGCAACACTTCAACACATTTCTTCAATCAACACATGCATCACATAAAATATTCTCACACACAAAAATGGAGGCTTCACAGTGACATGAACAATTCGACATCTTGCGAACACACTCTAACATGGGATGGTAACCTTTAGTTTTCTTTGAATTCAATTTGGTAATCGTAAGATTTCAATTGTGTGTTCTTCAATAGCTTAGAAAGTCATTTCATGAGTGTAGGAATAGATCTAGATTAGTTGTGTTTGATTTAGATTAGATTCTATTCCATTTGCATTGTCTTGTTTATGCTCTATGATTTTCACTCTCACACATTCTGGCACGCCCGGTGGGACCCAAGTCCCCAACACTAATGTTTTGTGAGTAATTTTTTAAGTTATAGGTCGTGGCGGTGCTTTTGAAAAATCTTCACGCACAAGTTTCTGGAAGCTATTGCACTAGATTTCACAAAAACCATGCACTTGACCCTAGAACATGTGCATTTGACTCTGATTTTGGTGCACTTGATTTTTTACTGTGCCTTTGTCTTTTGAAAGAGGGTGCACTTGCCTATTTTTCAGCAGTTTTTCTCTCTTACAAAGGGTGCACTTGTTGGTTCTTCTATGCTTTTGCTCTGATAGTCTTGTGTCTGAGATTTGAAAAATTTAAATTAATTTTTAATGCTAATGGGTGCTTGTTTGGAATGTGTGACATTATTAATAGCTATGTATATAGGATTGAGGAAACACTAACACCTTTTTCTGTAGGGAAGATGAATGGTCAAATAACCTCAAATTTTTAAAGATTTATTAGGTTAGGAATCTTTCATTTTGGTGCATAAAAATAACAACACAAATAAACACTTCATTTTTTGTGCCTCTAAAAATGAACCATTTCAATACTTTTTAAGTTAGGAATCTTTTGTTTTGGTGTATAAAAAGAACAACACAAATGAACACTTCATTTTTGGTGCTTCTAAAATTGAACCAATTCAAAAGCTTTATCAATTAGGAATTTCCATTTGGTGCATAAAAAGAACAAAACACAATTTAATTTTGTGCTCTAAAAAGTTTTAAACTTTTAAAGTAACATTTGAATGTTTGATTTCTGTTTAAATGACCAAAATGACTTTCTTTTGTTGACATATGCTTGCAGTCTTTTTTTGTTGACCAAGTAAGATGCGAGGATCAATTTAGAAACACTCAAAATTTGGGCTTAAAAATGAACAAATTAGTTTTTTGTATTGCACTTTTGCTATCTTAAGTGATTGATATCCCGAATACTTCATGTTGGTGCAATTTAAAAGAACCATTGTTATTCTTTTCACACATTTTTCTTGGAGATAGCACCACTTGAGGTGCTTAAAAAGAATCAAATTGCTATGAATTATATGTCATGCATTCAGTGTTTGGCAAGATAAAGTGTTTTTCTTCTCCCCTTGTACCTTTTGGAGATCTTGTGTGAGCAAAAACATCTTAAGTTTTTCACTTTTATTTTCAAAGCATATCTTTTAGAGGGCCTGCCTATTGAGACACATCCCACACCAGAGAACTCATAGGCGACCCAAGCAATACTTTCATTTTGGATTTCTATATAAATAATTTTGGGTGTGAGGAAAGTTCTCACCCGTCGGATGATGCTCCTTTATACCGACATCAATCTTCCCCAGTATTTGTGTGATACATAAAAAACCACAAGGGTTGGGAGGCCTCTTAATTGAGAAAAATGATGCATGTATAGACATCTAAAACTCATAACCCCAAAACACTACTAAGAGCCAAATTGTTTTAGAAGCTACCCTTTTTATCCAAAAAACATTCTTTGAAAGTGGTGCATCAAAATTTACTTCTAAGAAGTTACTTTCCATGTCTAACTTTAGGCCTATGCCATAATTTACATGTAAAATCATCCCTTCGGGGCATTGGGCAAGCCTACCTAAAAGGATGGTTTCTATCTCTAGGGTTGCAAGTGTTTGTTTATGTAAAACTTGTCAAAAACATTCAAAACAAACTTGACATCAAACTTTGTGCTTGATCTAAAAAGAATACATCCAAACAAACACTAAACATGATGCTTGAGTCACAAACCATTTGACTTTGTGTATGCTTTTAAGATAATCCCTATATTTTCACTCCTTAAGGGTTTCCTTAAAGGTTTCCAAATATCTAGGCTTTAATTTTAGGCTACATTAGCTAAAAGTAAACATTGGAAACTATGGCTTGGGTATCATGATTTCACAACTTAAATCCATAGACATGAAGGTCACACAAGTCCATGCTTTTTTGAGTCATTCAAGTATTGTTGTATAACTTGCAATACTCCAAACATAGAGAAATTGAGGAAAAACCAATTTAAACTTGCAAAGTTTTGGAGAAAGATTGCTCAAACTAGAAACAAATTACATAGAGGCCACTATTGCAAAAAATTCCATTGCAGTTGCTCCATTTTATGCCATAGTTGCTAAAAATTTAGTGCATTTTCTCTCTGTCCCAAAAAATCCACTGATAAAAAACTAGTGCATTTGACATAATCTACGCATTTGATGAAAACCTTGTGTTAGGTCTCAAAAGTGCGGGTTTTTAAACCATAAGCGGGTGCCAATCTATTAATACACCTTTGTACCATGAACAAGGTAAACAAGACTGATTACCTTCCACTCTTCAAGATCTGCTAGACCTAGGTGAGTATACCTAAACAATAAGGAAAATTTTCAATTGGATATAGTTCCTAGATTGAGCAACTTACTCACTATGGCACGTGAAGATGGAGTAGATACAAAGTTTTGATGGCTAATCTCTATTGAGAATAACTGAGAGTTCAAGATTGTGAGTTTGATAGTATCTTAAGTATGACCAGTGCCTACTCCTATGGGGTGAATGAAGTGGATGAGTGAATGGTGATTATGGAATGGACAAAGAATTGTAAGATAAGTAATTCTATTGTTTAGCTTAACTCGAATTACTAGGCTCTTGAGATTTCTGTACCTTGTACAAACATGCAAGATAGTTTATTACAATGTTCTTTACCAATCCCAATGATATCCCCTAGAGTTATTGTGAAAGTATGAAAGAAATTTTAATTCTTGAGTTAATGGAAATTGTTGTGCCCATAGCACACACGCCCCGTTCGGAACATGGACCCTCTTTTCTTTTGCCTTGTCGGGTCATTTTTGTCGCCGCCTCATTTTGCGTGCCCTATTTTGGCATCCCTAATGGTCAGCGTACCCCTGAAGCCTATCTTAAAGTGATCATGTTTTTCCCACTCATCTTTGGTTAAACCCTGAGGCTTTTCAGGCTTTCCTTGGCAGTTTCCTTCTACTAGTGGCTCTGGGCCCTCCCGAGCCTGGCCCACCAGGTTTCTGCCTTTGGGCTTCCTCTGGGGGTTCACCGTTCACAAATGGCAGTAGGCGTCTACCTTTCCAAAGCCCAGGACCCAATCCATCAGCTGCCACAAGGTTTCTTTTCGTGCAAAGTTCTGAACTGCTTCGATGTCCTCTGGACCCGGACGACCGGGCTGCCGTTCCCAAAACTCCCTTCGTCATTCGCCGTTTCTAGCAACTAAACCTCACCGGTGATCTGCCCTCCAGGGTCTGAACCCCTCCTTGCTACTAGTCTTAAAGGGCAGTTATTGAGTGGCTATTTCGACGCATCCTTCCGGACCTTGGACCCCGAACCTCCTGCAGCCATCTAATATTTCAAACTCACTAACCAACAGGTCGGTTGTATGGGCATTTAATGAAGCCATTAATGGCAGGGGAGGTATAAATATCAAGCCCCAACCTATCGTTTTCACTTGTCAGGATTGCAGAGGAGGTCAGAGTGCTTTCCTAAAGAGTTTGTTTCCTTCGTTGATTGCCGCCCTCGCGCTCGTCGCCTTCATTTTCCGATCCTTGGTGGATTTAGTAGCTTCCCTCATCAGACTTCCAAGGATATATGGAATCGAGTGCAAGACCCTTGGGAGGAATTGTAGAGAAGGACAAAGGAAAGAAATGAGGAAAAACTCCTCGTGGGAAGGAGGATAAAGACAAAATGAAGTTCCAGTTCCAAGGTGAACCTCTACGATCAAAAGTCACCATAGATTGGAAGGAAATCTCATACATCAATATCGGCCAGGTTGATATTGATGAATTCAAGAAAAGGGTCAGAATTCACCCAAGGACCGATAATGCTAGATTAATCAGGCAGAGCAGAATTGCAAAAGCTGCAAGTTTCCCCCCATCTCTTATTGCCCCTGAGCTCGTCATGGCCTACCAGCAGGCCTGCCAACTTGAAACAAAGACCATCATTGACAGAGATGGGAATATTCTCGCTGACATGTCAGTCGAGGGAATCACAAAGGCCTTCCACATTCCTACCTTTGAGGAAATGGAAGTGCCCACAATGGAAGAGGTAAAGGCGACTTGGAATGAGGACCCGATGGGTTGTAGAAGGTTGATAAACCAATTATGGATCAAGGAGAAAAGAGGAAGTGCTGCAAAGGTCCCTCACAAACTCTTTTGTAGTGATTTCCATGAGGATTATCATGACTTAGTGACCATGCTGAGCTGGGTAATGGGCCTTCCTTCTGCCACATTCTTTCAAGAATGGATGGTGTACTTCGTTGAGCAAATCATCCATGGGAATGAAGATGTCACCATGGCCTCATTCTACTGGGGAGGTATTATTAGAAACTACTTCCATGAGCAGTTTATGAATATAAAAAAGAGCTCCAAATTATACATGACCTCCTATCTAGTCTATTCACTAGCAGAGCAGAGATAGTATAGCGAACTATTTGTGGCACCCGAGGAGGATCCAAGCCGAAAGCTGAAGGCCTATGACTGATATCCCTAGCTCCAATTCAAGAACTTCAAGAAGGAATACTGCAAGGTGAACGACACCTTTATGGGTCACATCATTCAATTACTAGGAGGATATTTTGAGAGGAGAGTCTCTCATAGCGCACGGGTGTTCCTAAAGTAGTACGCTTTCCTGTACCTGCAATTCCCCAAGTTCACCTACATTCATGCCTAAGGTTTCATTGAGAGGCCAAACAAGCTGCCCCGATACCCTAATGACCGGATAATACTATTGGAACTCTCTCAGCAGCTATAGCATGTGCACACCATTCTCAGCAACAAGCACTTGGCAGGGATTTCTTATCCCTTCACCTTTGGGCAGGGCATGTATAAACTACAAACCTCCCAGTGTGTTGGGAACTCATAAAAGGAACTGGTAGAATACCACTTCCAACTACACACTGCTTGCCTGCGGATGGACCCGTATGGGCACGTGATAGAAGCACTGGGATCAGAATACGCCCATTTGCATAATGTTGAGGATTTCTGGGAAAATTTCTAGGATGACAAAGAGGTGTGTGCCAAGCACTACATGAGGATGACTGCATACTTTGTAAGAAGGGTGCAACTATTCCCCATACTAGATCAAGTAGAAGAAGATGAAAGCACTGTCATGGATCCCCAGTATAATGCAGTCACCAACTTACCGCTGTTGCAATCGATTGGGATGGACAGGAGGTCAATGACCTTGACATCGTGACTAAACCCATCATGGCTCGAACCGAAGAATGGGTTAAAAGACAAGTGAGCCAACTAAAGCAACAAGGAGTGATTCTAACATATGAAGGGATAAAGAGTGAGCCCAGTTCCACCGAGGATGTCACCACCACAACTTCAACGAGCGGGACATCCAAGTCTCCTTCTATCATCAAATCAAAGAAGAGGAAGGGAATGGAAACAAAGCAATCTCTAGATCCCAAGGTTTACACAAGGAAGGATTTAGGAGGCTCACCTTCCAAGAATCTCAAGCGAAAAGGGGGCACCATGGAGCCACCTGTAATCCAAGAAGGTGACCAAAAAAAGGATGAATCTGCTAGAACCTCTTCCAGCTCTCTGGTCTCAACTTCCCCATCATCTATCTCCCTAACCATGGTCACCACATCCCCACCAGTGGTAGTAATCTCAGTCCAC
Source organism: Sequoia sempervirens (assembly GCA_007258455.2). NCBI lineage: Eukaryota > Viridiplantae > Streptophyta > Pinopsida > Cupressales > Cupressaceae > Sequoia > Sequoia sempervirens. The sequence goes on along the minus strand of VDFB02328189.1, from coordinate 10,971 downwards.
CTTGCCCCTTCACCTCTGGCCAGGCCCGTAATAGTGATTGAATCTTCCTCCATCATGACTAACCCTCCTTCCTCCACTACCATGTCACCTACATCGCTCCCATTAGCCACCATAGCAACACTAATGCACACTCCCGCATTGCTTGAGGCTTTCTTGAAACACATGCAAAACCTCCCTTCCAAGCTCTACCAAATATTTATGGACCCCACCCTTAAGGCTGCCTTAGCATAGGTCCTTGCTTCTGCCACAACCTCGCAACCTCCCGCGGGACCACCAACAATGGAGGCCATAATGCTGATATCCAAAGAATTGGAGAGGCGGGAGCAAGATGCCTCGAAACCAATTGAAGAGGAGGCTGATGAATATTATGAACACCCTGAGTATGAGCATTGGAAAATTGATAGGGTGGCCTACAAGGAGGAAGGAATAGGCTCTTCCGAGAGTGGGGATGAGGAGGAGGATGTCGATGGTAAGGTCATCATACAAACCTTCGATGACAATCTTGAAGAAGAGATGGCCCGAAAGCTGAAACAGAATAGCAAAGAGGCAAAAAGTTCACCTCTCGAAGAAGAGCAAGAGGGAAATATGACAACAAAAAATGTAGAAATCCCTACAGAGGAAAAATAGCTAGAGATTGTGCCACCTCCTATAGAAGAAAAGGATAGAGAAGAAGACCAACCTGAGGAATACATGTACAAGGGCAAACAGATCGAAGGCACAAAGGAAAAGGAAACTGAGGTAGAAGAAAGTCCCTGAGGGAAATTGATTACTAAAACTCTTGTCAAACACCTTACATTCATCCTAGATTCTGATGAGGAAGAGGGAGATAGCACCAAGATGAAAGGTGCACAAATGGAAGGCCTAACAGGGAAGGGTGAAGGCGATCAAGATCCATCAAAAGAAGAATTTTCCATGCCTGAGTGGTTGGAAAAATAGCTTGAGAAGAAGACTCCCGCTCCTAAGGATCCAAGAGCAAGGCTAGAGGGTATCCTAGCCTGAGCACAAAGCTCAACCAGAAAGGAGAAAAATCCTAAGGTGAGATCAAAAATAACGATGGACGCTTTTGGGTCCTGAACCACACAAATAGCAACAACCATGGTAGGCTAGGCTGGTATAAGCTACAACATTTCCACCATCAACTTGGGGACCACTACCAAAGAACAAAAGGTAGGACATCTTGAGGAGTTAGTGGCTACAGTGGTGCACCTGATACAATAGGACAAGGTCTCGAAGGACGAACTTAAAGCACAGGTGGCTGCCTTGACAGATGACATCCAACAGTGGTCCTCAGTGGATGACATGCCTACCACATCTGTGGCTCCACCCCAACTGCTGTCCAAAGAGAAAATTAAAAATTTGGAGAAAACAAAGAACTTGGACAAGACTACAAAGAGCTAGTTCTTATGGGTCCCGTACATTAGGAACATGGGTATTAGCTAGGTTGTTCGAACAACCAAAAAATTCTTGGATCTATAGCAATCTCTAGAGAGCACGAAGAAGCTCTGCACTGACTTCCCTACAATGTATGACTCCACCTATCTAAAGATTGAGGCCATCCTCCAATTACCAAAGGCCACATGGGAAGAGGAGCTCATATTCAAAAGAGATTACCATTGGCTGATGGACGTGTGGAGGCAGGATTTCGATAACAAAAAGGAGAGGTTGGAATAGATAATGAATAAGGTGGATCTGGACATCGAATGGGTCAAGGAAATTAGGGCGGAATGCGCCCAATATCTGAAGCTGATGATAGAGTATGATATGCCCGCAGTGCAGATGGATCCAGAGAAGATAAAGCCTTACTTTCAGAAGAAGATGGAGGATAGGATGCCCAATGAAATAATAACAGAATTCATGAGTATTGATGCCTGTGCCTTTGACTAATCAGAGTTGTTCAGGGATCAGGGCGTAAAGTATGATGAAGACTGGAAGAAGCTTGAAGATAATGCAAAAGAATGGAGTTACTAGATGTTGCGGTATGGGATCATTGAGGTAGACAAGCTCCAGCTAGTTATTCTAAAATTCATGGAATATGCAACTTCGAAGAAGTAGGAGGACAACCCTATTATCAATGAAGAGCTCCCGAAGGAGTAGCTACAACAAAAGAGCAGTCAACAAAATACAAAATGCTATAGTGTCATCACTAGAGGACAAAATAGGGAGGGGACAAGAATGTAATTTTAAATTGTAATATATTGGGGGTAGGTGAAACCCTATTTTGTAATGAATCTTGGCCACACAATGAAAATCAATCTTGGCCATTCATTTGAATTTTTGGGCACTATAAATAGGGGTCTCCTCTCATTTGCAAAGGGAGTTGAGTTGTTGTAAGGACATGCTGCTGAAATTTATAATGAAAATATATTGACTTGGTGTATTTTCTGATTTCTTCACATGTTTCATGGTTCAATCTCCATTGTTAGATGCTTTAGTTAGATTCACAATGTTGTTTTAGTTAGTTTTATCCTTTCTTTGATAGATTTTAGTCATGCTATTATGTGATTATAGAAATTTATGTTGTGTTGATGCCTCCCAGCTCATACTTTTCACTGTTTGCTGCTGGTAAATGGCCTTGCAAAGTTAGCCTGGGCTAAAATTTGAAGCTGATCTTTGAATCTTTACCTTTATTCATGCATGTAAATGGTGGATGGATGGTAAAATATTTGCAGACCTTTGAAGATAGCACAGATTTCACGATGCTATAGATTTCTTGGTTAAGTGGAACTCTATTTGAAGGGAGCTGTCCATAGCAGAACCTCCATGATCACTATTCACAATTAGTTGCAGATCCAAGAACCTTCCCTCTTCCCTACTCTTTTCCTTCTTTTTTTAAGAAATAACCTATGCTAAGGTTCATTGCACATTGTAAAGCCAAACTTGAAGAAAACATCAAAGTTTTGGATTGTTGTTTGAACCTACAACAAAATACACTTTATTTCCCATCTTAGAAACATCAGATTTAAAGATCCACCTCGCATCTAGCTACTTAAGTCCGCCCTGTGATTACCAACAAAATCACATCAAACATCAACTGAGTAATTCTGTGCAAGTCATGACCTGACACCCGAGAGACCTTGGGGAGATTTTTAGTAGCTTGTAGTTGGATATTTCCTTTCAAGCGAGGTAGTGCACCTGTGCATTGCCTGTGTTGAGAAGTGCATAAAATAACCATCAACATAAACCAGTCTAAACAACTTATTTAAAAGGATTTTAACCTTGGGCAAAGAACATTTAAAGTAAACTATCAAAAAGGATTTTAATTCACATCAACTTAGAAACCAATCAACTCTTTCACATAGTAACATCAAATGTGCTCTGATAAATCATGCAGATTTAAATAACTTGAACATACCACTTTGGAGACAACAAAGTAATAAATGAGCATGAAAATCAACACAGTAATTGAACACTAAAAATGAATTACAATTCATAAATAGTATGCTCCATTGTATTACTTCAAAATATAAGCATTATAACAAAAGTCTTCAAAATATGGTATAGATGGGAGAATTATGCAAGCTATCCTCTTAATAATGCCTATTCTAATGAAATGAAATGTGATGATGATGATATGATCTCCTCAAAATTGGGTCCTAGTTTCCCTATTTGTATGGGAAGCAACAAGCTTTAGGCCCGTTACAAAAAGTCACATTGTTTCATAACTAAAACATAATTAGAATAAACATGAAAATATTAAGAGTTTGCTAGTGCATACACTGTAGTCCATTAATCTCCAGCAATTTCCTATGGTCATCTAAGACTTGTTCAAGGCTCGTGCACCATGATCATGTATCCATAACTATCAAACTCTAGCCCCTATCACTTCTCTTTTATTTGGCCCATGAAATGAACAATCCAATCTTTGAAAAATGCTCCACGTACCCACTTTTAGCATGAGTGTATGCATTATGTATGATGTCATTCATAGCATACTCCAATTTGAAGATTCTCCCAAGTCGTTGGTGCATCCTCTTAAGCACTTCCTCTTCATCATCAATTGCATCAAGAATAATTGGTAGATAGTTGACAATTTCGTCCTTCCATGTATCCAGATCTTTCAATTCTGTTTCTTCAAAGAAATTGGGTAAGGCCATACTCAATGGTTGACTGAAATCACTCAATTCCTATGTTAGCATATTATGGAAGTCCTTATGAGATTTCATGAGTTCCTGGTATTCTTGTAGCATAGTAGATTTATCCTCTTTCTTTGCAATGATATGAGACTCTACCTCCTTCATCCTATCACTCAATCTAGTGTTTTCCAATAATGCCACATATGTTTTATCATGAATATTCCAAACTTGTTTAGCATGCTTGTACATGTCTTTGAATCTCATGCAGACTATTTTTGATGTGATTTTAAAGGTAGTGGTTTAGAGCTTTCCTTTTAACTCCTGTTATTTTTGAACTTTCTCATGCCTTTGTTTCCAATATGTAGTTTTTGACATAGCCTCAAACACTTTCCTTTCATTTTCAACCAATGGAGAATAGAGCCCTGAAGAAGAAGAAGAAGAAGGCAGTCTATCAACCCTTTATGCTTGTGTCAAAGAGACTATGGTGAAACTTTCTCTGATATGGCATTATCTTGCTGACATGCCATGAGCTACTAGGAGAACATTTCAGGTAGGGACTTCACTTTATTGTAATGATCAAGGGCCTTAATTTGGTACTTTATATTAATGTCAATTATTATGAAATGGAGATGGAGGATATGGTGGATGTGGGAGGATGAGTGAAAATTGAGGTGTGCAGGACAACCAATGTGGATTTTTTAGCTCCAACAGTGGCTCCAATTGGGGATAAATGAGAGTGAGGTCATTGCAAGGATCCAAAAATGATCTCTGGGATGTAGACCATGAATGAATGTGATTAGGTGGATGAAAATGGGATGGAAACCTAAGACTAATGTGCATGGAAGATTATTATTTTAAGAAGAACTTCAATAATTTTCCATGCACTAGTAATTACTAAACTTCTCCTAAACTAGTGTGCATGGAAAATTGATTTAAGAAAAGAAGTGCTTCTGGAATTGTCCATGCATTGGAAATTCCTGGTCTTCTCCTAACATGTTTTGTAAATAGTAGGAATCTTCACCTCCTTTGCTAGTGATGACAAAGGGTCCTATCTAGAGAGCTTCAAACTTCCCATGCTTCCCTTTATCCTAATACCTTGCATTCCATAGTAGGACCATATCATTTTCTTCAAACTTTCTATCCTTGGTTCTTTTGTCAAATAGATACTTCATTTATGCTTGTATTTTTGTATTTTTCTCTTGGGCCAAACTCCTGATTTCATCTAGTTCTGTTAATTTTTCTATCTTGTCCTCCATTGGCTCAAGGATATCTAGGTCCTCTTGAAGTATGAATTTGTAGGTGGGTAAGAGATTCTACATAGGCATTCTAGCTTGTGCCCCATACACAAGTTCAAAGGGTGATCTACCAGTTGATTTCTTCATAGTGATTCTATCTTCCCATAATTCCATTCTCAATTTATAATCCCACAACCTTTTGTTTTTGTCGAACATCCTTTTAATAATCTTCAAAATATTCTTGTTACTTGACTCAGCTTGTCCATTAGCCTATGGATGATAGGGTGAGGCATATGAAATTGTGATGCCATATTTTTCATAGAATTTCCTAAAGTCCTCTTATCTGAAACACATACCATTATATGTGATTAACTACATAGGTGTCCCAAACATTTTAATAACATTTTCCATCAAAAAAATTGTTACAACTTTGCTAGTGGCTTGTTTTGCTGGAATAGCTTCCACCCATTTTGTGAAATAATCAGTTGCCACTAATATCCATTTGTGGCCTCCACTAGATTTTTTTGGTTTTTCCCCAATAAATTCAATCCCCCATTGGTTAAAGGGAGCTTCAATTTGCATCGAACTTAGTGGTAGTGCTCCCTCATATTTCAATTTTCCAAAGAATTTCTGGCAGGTTTCACATTTTCTTACATACGTGAAAGAGTCATTAAAAACCCTAGGCCAGTAATACCATGCCCTTAATATCTTATGGGTAGTGGTATTGGTAGAGAAGTGTCCCCCACAAACTCCTTGCATTTCTCTTCATACATGTTTTTCTTGAGATTCATCTGAGCATAACAGTAGTACTCCATCCCTATTTTTCCAGTATAAGTCACCATCCATGAAAGCAGACCTGGAGGCATGTAACTTCAAGTATCTCTTATGGTTCTCATTCATGTGTTTAGGACACTTCTAGTTCTTCAATTAATACATTATGTCAGTGTACCATGCAGTGTTTTCTATGCTTGTAATCATGGTTTCCTCTTCTCCTATATTGCAAATTTGGGATGCTTCAAAATTTGACTTAGTCATTAGCTTGGCTAGGCCTTTCCCTTTTACTAGCTTGGTGATTTGAATTTCAATATCAAATTCTTGAAACTTGTTGATCCACCTGCACCTTCTCCTTGTGATTTCAGTTTGTACAAACACATCTTTGATAGTAGCATTGGGAACATATGCAATTATTTTTGCTCCTACCAGATAAGGTGATCCGGGACAATTTTTCGAAAATTGAAGTGTTCTAATGCTCTAGATTTTAGCTTCATGAAGAGAATGACGCCTCGATTCCAACGCAACTTGAACGGGCGAAAAGGACTCCATTGTGCAAGTTACAAAATTCCATCAAACCGGCTTGGGGCATCCAGGGTGAAAAATAATCATCTCTCGAAATTGACGGAAGTGGTGTCATCGCTAAGAGCCTCGCCGAGACGGCATTCGTGATTTTGCTTCGCGGAATGACAGTCAGATGCTAAGCGCCAAACTTCACCAACTCGTGGTGATCGGGATGACGCCATCATGCCGACGCGGCGTACCATACGGGACGAAAGGACGAGTTTTCCCAACACGGCAAATGACACATTAACAACCAATCATGAAGTGACACGCGGCTCAGTCCGCATCGCTGACAAGGCATTCCATACGCATGCGTGGCGTACAAATGGGCAACCGCTGGCGGCGATTGGCAGACATCCGTACAATCACTGGACGCGCCCGGACCCCGTGACACGCCTGGCCATGCGCACGGCGTTGGTATGTCAGCAGATTCTGGCCAATCGGAGTTCGACACGTGGCACAGGGTGGTAGCGCTCCTCCGGCTGGTGGTTAGGTTTGTTTCAACAAAAATATTTGGTTAGTTGTGAGTCGAACCCACAACCTCCACTTCACCCGCAACCGCCGGTAACCACAATGCCTAATATAGCCTTCGGAATATTATAGAGGCCGATTTCTTTTATTGTTTACCAAATTCGGTATTTGGTGATAATGCGTGGCCGGCGGGGTTGGAACCGCCGACCACACTCTTAACAAAACGATTGCTTACCGGTGGACCACGCGAGTCCTCTAAAATAGTAATAGGCATTTGTTTATTTTGTTATTAGTTTGTCAGCCGAGCCATATCAAAAATGGCTAAATAAGCCAAAACAAACAAGATTTGTAATAACCATCCGAACCAGAAGATTGAAAAGGATAAAATAGACAGGATACGGGCTGATGGAGGAAGATGTGCATTTAATGGAGTGGTTAAGCCTAATTAGGCAAGTTTTTTGTATAAAAGGGGGGGTATAGACCTTTGTTTTTCGAAGTCCAGGTTGAGATAGCGGGAGAATGCTCGAGAGTCTTTGAAGACATTTCTGCATATCAGAGTACTGTCATGCTGCTGAATGCTTGAAGGAGATAGTCTTGAAGCCATTGTAATTGAATTTGGAGCTAATCGGATCGGTCCTCCATTGGAGAGGGACCCGGAGACGTAGTCCTTAGGGATGAACTCCGTTATCAACTTTGGTTTCGTCTCTCTATTCTTCTCTCTTTTCTTTCTCAGTTTATCTTGGCATTTATTTAATTATTTTATGTTCATTATTTCATTTGAGCATTTAATTTGTAATCATTTAAATTAAATGTTGTAATAATCGATCTTTTACGTTAAGCATTCTGTAAGCAATAAGTCCTAGATCCCTTTATATAGATCATAAGGTCTAAAGGCTTTTACTGATTTGACAAGAGCATATTCTTACTTCTCTATGATATCATATTTTAATTCAGCTCCTTGGAGGGATCTACTAAAGAAGGATATGGGTTGCTCATACCCTTCATCATTCTTTTGTAACATCACTACTGCAATGGTACGGTATGAGGAAAACAATTTTTTTTAAAAGGATTACTAAAATCAGGGGATTTTAACACTAGGGACTCTTTGATTTCCATTTTTATAGATACAAATGCATCAAGTGCTTCTATAGTCTAGTTAATTTCATCCCCTTTCTCCAACATCTTTGAGATAGGTTTGACAATTTCAACAAAATTGGATATGAATCTTCTGACAAATTTTATTTTTCCAAAGAAGGACTGAATGGCCTTATCATTTTTAGGAATAGGGATCTTATCTATAGCTTCTACTCTGTCTACATCAATTCTAACTCCTTCCTTAGATACTATGTGCCCTAATAACTTTCCCTCTGTCACAACAAAATGACATTTTTTAGGATTTAGGGAAATGCCACACTCCAGTGATTTAAGGAAAATATTCTCAAGGTGTCCAACATGGTCCTCAACTCTCTTGGAATATGCAGTGAGATCATCTTGGTATACTACCATTATTATATTGATCAAATCATAAAAAGCAACATCCATAGCTCATTGGAATGTGGCACCAACATTTGTTAGCCCAAATGGCATCCTTATATACACATATGTGCCCCAAGGGGTAGTAAATGTAGTCTTATATTGTTTTGATTGCTTCACCTTCACCTAGTTATACCCTAAAAATCCATCCACCATGGAAAATAGTTCACAACCTGTCACCCTCTGCAACATGGCCTCCATATTTGGGAGTGGATAATTATCCTTGAGGGAAGAAACATTCAAATTTCTAAAGTCCACACATAACCTTATGTCTCCTTTTTTTCTAATAGGCACCAAGTTTGAGACCCAAGTAGAATGCCTAATAGGTTTGATGATACCTCCCTTCCTTAGCTTCATAAGTTCCTCATGCATTTTAGGCTCCAAGGTTGGGTTTATTAGTCTCTGCTTTTGTATAAAGGGTTTTGCATCTGGTTAAAGTAGAATCTCATAGTGGAATAGATCTTCCCTGTATGCTTTAAGATCATCATAAGACCATGCAAAGACATGCTTATACTTCCTCAATAATACAATCAACATTTTTCTGATTGTGGGGTTTATCTTTTTTCCAATGTATACTTTCTTTGGTGCTAATTAAGTGCCTAGATTGATCTCTTCAATGTCTTCCCTTCTTATCGGTGTTTGTTTCATGACTGCTCTATCATTCCCATTAGACACTCTTTCGAGGCCCACTAACCCTTTAGGAATTTTGTTTGTCTTTAGTTACACAACTTCCTGACCAAATAAAGTTTGATTGTCATCTACTTCTTCCACAAATGCATTAAAATTGATCTCTTGTGCCTCGTACTGGTCAATGCAATGATAGAACTTGATCAGGTCGGTATAATCATTGAAAACTTGCCAATTGTAGATGTTATCAAGGATATTTGGCCTGGTCTTAAGTTCAACCTATCAAATTTCTACTAGAGTAATATCATCCCTTTTCAAGGCTACATTCACCAAGAAATCAGCCATTAGGTTTTTAGACCTATCTATCCATTCAATAGAGAAAGCATCAAACAACTCAGTAGTGTCACATACAACATTTCTATATTGCTTCAGCCTTTTTTTCTTTGTGGAATATTTTGATCTCACTTGTCAAATAATTAGTTCAAAATCTCCTAGGACATTCAACAATTTAATCTTGTGTTTAACAGCTATGTTCAAACCTATTAGAAGGGCTTCATACTTTGCTACATTATTTGTGCACTCAAATGTTAGTAGGAATGAGTATTTGAATGTTGTTCCTTCAAGTGAAATGAAAAAAATTCCTACCCCGTTTCCTTCTCTACTACAAGCTCCATCAAATTACATTCGCCATATGCCATGTTCATTCTTTAAAACATCCCTAATCTATGTTTAATAATTTGGGGTTTGAGTGTTCAATTCAAAACCCCCCCAAGTCTACATCATAGAAGAAATTCATTTGATTGGGGTTGAATAATTCAATGACATGCTCAGACCTAGGCTCCATGTACAATTTGACTTATTTCCCATTCACTGGGATCTTGGCATAGGAAAAGTCTAATTAAACATTCCCACCAACTGCTACTTTCCATTATCTTGATAGTAACATCCCATAGTAGGGGGGAGTGTCTACCACAGTAATATCTATCTTATATGTAGGCTCTAGATATGATGCTAGTTTCAGTTCTACATCCCATATTACTCCTACTACATGAACTAATCTATTATCCATAACATAACATTTCCCATATGTAGTCACTAATACATTTGACTGCAAAATACGACGAAACTATCTGACGAAATATGTAAAATTCGATGTTTGTCGAGTGCTTGTAAAATTTGATATGTAATTTCCAATTTTTTGAAAGTTTATCCCCAACATTCGTTGAAATTTCGACGAACCCCAGGTTCATCGAAATGTCGGCTATCAGTTTCGTCGAATTTTTGACAAACATGAAAAATTAAAAAAAATCAAATTGTGGCCGACATAAAGAAAAGTGAGTTCGTGCCTGATTTATTGCAACATTGTTTTTCTCTACTTGAGACAGTTTGTGGAGAACTAAGGATGATTTTCTTGGGAAAAATCAGAAAAAATTCAAGAAGATATCGCCAGGTGGAGTGTAGTCATTGTCTTTTTGCAAAATTCAGTTGTGAAGTTAGATTTGTAGTTCCAAGTTTGAAAATCATATTTTAAAGCAACATCTCATTAGATTTCATTTTTAGAGGTTAAGGGTTTTGAGAATTTCATGTCCAGATTTTGTTGTGTGGAATCACCATAAGATCACAATCGAGGAATAGATTCTTGTGACTGTAATTATGTGATCCATAACTCTATTGGTCAAGTGTGGCACAGCTTGTGC